>JBCNJP010000096.1:0-19332 GCA_039602395.1 Deinandra increscens subsp. villosa | reverse complement strand
TGATAACATTAAACCATTTAAATGAATTTTTATGGATAAAATATAAAACTAGTGATTTTATAAATTACTTGGATATTTAAACCATAAAAATATCACCAAAATCATTTCATATAAAATGGTCACATTTTATAAAAATATAATTTCTAAAAGACAAGATTTTTAAAAGACTTGTTTAGATTTTATAAAAATAAAATGGATAAAATATATATAGTTATATTTCATGTTCAAAAATGATAAAATATCATATTTTTGAATAATTGACAAAAAGTATAAAACTTTGGAATTATACAAAAATGGAAACATTTTATGTAAATGAATTTCTATAAAAAGTCTTTTATTTAAAACTCTAACTTTATTTAATAAATAAAGTTATTTAAAAATGATATTATAAAAATAAAATCATAAGGCTTATAGAAACTATGAAAAACATATTTTAAAATTTTTGATTATTTTAAAAGAATCAAAATAATCAAAACATTTTAACCGGATCAAATGTTTATTTTTAAACGTTTGAAATTGAAACGAAATCTTTAAACGATTTAAAAACGTGTTATGACGTAACGAATCATAAATAATTATTTTCAACAAATAATTATCTTTACGAATTTTAGAAACCCTAATTTGAGTTAAAATCATTTTGGTTTGTAAATATAAATTATCTTAATGATAATTATATTTATATTAACTCAAAACCCTAATTTTCTTAACAAGAGTTTAAATATTAAAATAACTTTTAATATTTACTTACTTATGTTATATCATTTAACTTGTAATAATTTAATAAAATTATTTCGACATGTTATAATAATTATTTCAGTAATAATTATCAACCCTAGTTATATATTTTATAACTTAACGCGATTTATTATTCAATCGATCGAGCGAACATACAAATAATAATAAATATTATTATTTAAAACAATATTCAAGACTTGATTGAACTGATCTTCATGATACGTTATCGCATGTTCATTCCTCGTATTTATTTACATAAATGCCTTAATACGTGAACATTCGTATTTGCTGATTTTGTAAACTGATTAACTAACGGGTTTTCAAAACGCTACAAACGGGATTATACGTCAAGACTTGACCGGTATCATTTGGGTAACGTTCGTTACTCAAATGATTATGTGGACCCTTATGCATGTTGTCTTATGTTTTATTAGGACATTACTTGCTAGTTGCCACTCGGCAATCCATCATTACCACTGAATCAAGTGAGTTTCACGACCCCTTTTCTTTACAACTGTTTTACACTTATGGGGGAGAAATCATGAACTGATAAACTGTTTTAACTTAATGTTATGATTACTGTTAGCCGTATGACTATCTGTTCCCTTACTGATTGCCCAACTGGTACTTTATCGTTATAAACGTTAGTACAATTGAATCCCATTATTAGTTGATTTCAATTAGTTCTGATCGAAACGATAACTAGTGAATAGATCTATTTGGGTTGACAACCCTGCCCAGATTGGTAGCTCCAATCCTGACTTCGTATATTGTCAAGGGGTACACGTCAGTTATTCTTGCCTGTTCGGTATCTTCGGGAGAGGATACCATGGCTGGGGAAACCGTTAGTATTTGAAATCAAGGTTCAGGTGAGATCATACAACTACAACAGTAAGCCAATATAACATTCTGAGTTTCTTGAAAACTGTTTTACAATCTTACTATCGAGTCCTAAACCTGTGAACCTCACCAACTTTATGTTGACCTTTTAAACTCATGATTTCTCAGGTAACTAAGCTGATCATGGAAGCCGTGCAAATGGGACTTCGCCTTTATATTCGGACCTGCTTCGTTGGAGTCTTAGTCCCTATCTATCCTATATAACTACCTTATGTTTTCAATAAATGAAACTTGACTTTTAAAGTTTAAATGTAAGATAATATCGTTTGCCACACTTTCCGCTGCAACGATTAATGATATTATGTTTAAATTAACGTTTGAATTTAATAGTAGTTGTTCTGTATTTCTGTGACTATGATTCCATCTCGCTCACACCCAATCATTTGTCCGGGGTGTGACAGATTGGTATCAGAGCCGCAGTTATAGCGAACCAGGTTAAACACTTTAACTAAAACCAGACCTGGACTATGACCGGCTCCGAAGCTTCCGTTTGCACGCAAGACCATTTCCTTACTCATTTATTATGTTAACTTTACATGAGTTATTAATTCCGTTATGCATTTATATCTCTGTTTTAAATGCTATTATCATGGTACTAACTTTGTTCTCTGTTGGAATATTATCGCAGTGATGACTTCCTCCTCAGACAAGGTTATCTGCATTTCTGATTCTGGCAGAGACGATCAAGTGGTGCCGGAGTACTCTCCATCACCAGGAGACTATGTGCCATCCAGCCCCGAGGCTGAGATCCCTACAGTGGGTACGGTCCGAATGTCGACCATCCCATCGAGCTTCCTGAGGCCCCTTCGACCAAGGGTCTCAGACGACTCATCTGACCCCCCATCGCCCGCCGCTATTGCTAGCGGTGCGGCCGCAGCTACTGCTGCCACTGCTGCTGGTGCTACACGCACCATGGACCCCTTTGCGCGCAGACGACGTTCTGTACGCACCTACCGACCCTTTCGAGGTGCCGGTAGGCGAGGATTCACCCCCGGGAGGGGAGCTGGCCCTTCCCGGCGCAGGGCAGCTGAGGGCCCTGCAGACGAGCCTGTGCCCAAGCGGCACTGCGCGTCTGACCACCCTCACCTTGCCTGGATTCTAGGGCAGCTAGCCACATGGAGGACTTTTGAGGGAGTTCCTAGCCTGTATGAGCCAGACGAGTCCTCTACCAGGGGCGATGCCACTCGCCACCCTTTGACCGGCTACTCCATCCTGACCGGAGATCCCATTGCAGATACTATTCCGCTGCTGGTGGCCCGTGCTCGTCGCCACGAGCTGTCTTTCGCCGACCTGGACATTAGGGTTGCTGGACTTCCCACCAGGGATGCTCAGGATGCATTAGCAGCCCGCATGATTGAGTTGGAGCAGCTTCAGGTCGCTTCCCAGGGAGCCATGGAGTCCCTGGCTCCCTGCACGCTAACATGACTGATGTGTGCTCGGTCAACATTGCGCTGATGTTGGCCAACGAGTCACCTCCAGGATCACCACATCTCTGATCCGACACCCTGAACCTCCTGGACCCCCTGGACCCCCTGGACCACCTCCACTCTAGATAGCTTACCTAGTATCTAGGCTTTTGACCCACCATTTTAGCGATGAAACATATTTATATATTTTGTAGTGATGTATTATGGGACTGCGTGCCCAAGACACTTAAAAAAAACTTGTCCTCTTTTGTTATTGTATGTTTTATCGGATAATATGGTGGAATGTAATGGTAGTATGTTTATGTTTATGACGTGTTGTATATGTTTGCCATATTTATGATTTCTGTTATTTCTGTTATTATCATTATGTCGTGATTGTTCACTCGCGAACCATACTCCTTGCTATTTCATGTTTCTTGGTTGTGCTTGCGCGTGTCATATCATGGTACTATAGATGTATGTCGTGGCTGTTATTCTCGCGCATGTAATAACCCCACTTACATATGATCTAACTTTTCCCTTTATGTTGCCATTGATAACTTAAAGCGAAAACATGCTGCCTAGACGCCGAGCCACTAGAAACACTTCACCTCCTCCAGCCATGAGTGCTACTGATATCGAGGAGATGATTGCTCAACGCGTTGCAGAAACTGTTGCTGCTACTACTACCCAACGTCATGCTGACGCTGGAGCACGCGGTAAGAACGAATTAACCAATGTTTGAAAACACTAGACTACAATTTTGCAAAAATTGTGATCAACGTTTTCACTTAACATTGCTGGCCCCCGTGAATGTTCTTACAAGGACTTCATGAATTGCAAACCCACTCACTTTAAGGGTTCTGAAGGCGCTGTTGGTCTAATTCGTTGGTTTAAAAGTCAGTCTTCCGTATTAGCAACTGCCCTGAACAGTACATGGTGAAGTACTCCACCTGCACGTTTACTGATAGTGCACTGACCTGGTGGAATTCCCATGCTGATGCTATGGGAACTGACTTAGCCTATGAAATGTCATGGGACGAACTCAAACAACTGCTGCGTGATGAGTACTGTCCCAGGGAGGAACTGCAGAAGCTTGAATCCGAATTCTGGAATCTGTCCATGAATGGAGCCGACATTGCTGGATACACTAAGAGGTTCCGTGAGCTTGCTCACCTCTGCCCCACAATGATCACTCCACCGTACAAGAAGATCGAACGCTACATCTGGGGACTTGCACCACACATTCAGGGAAATGTCCTTTCCTCGAGCCCTTAGACCTTTCAGGATGCTGTGCGTATGGCACACAATCTCATTTACCAAGCTAATCGTCAAGGTGTAAACTTTGGCAAGAAAGCGTCTGAGAACAAGCCCTCTGATGTTAGTGCCACTCCGTCGTCAAGCAAGAAACCTGATAACAAGAGGAAGCGCCCATTCTGGAAGAATCGCGATGATAAGAACCCTGAGAAAGCTCCAGTTAAGGAAACCGCACCGGCAAGGGTCTATGCCGCCACTGCTCCTTCATATCCTGTCCGCAAAACCGGTTACACCGGTACTGCTCCTCTGTGCTCCAAATGCAACCTTCACCACACTCTGGGTTGTGATAACGTCTACTGTAACATCTGTAAGGTTAAGGGACATGTAGCACGCGACTGCCTAAAGCGCACTTGCTACGGTTGCGGAGCTACTGGGCACTACAAGAGTGAATGCCCGAAGATGAAGAATCAAGGTGCTAACCAGGCTAGGGGAAGAGCTTTCGTGATCAATGCCGGAGATGCCCGCCGTGACCCCAACACGGTGACGGGTACGTTTCTACTAAACAACCATTATGCTTCTGTTTTATTCGATACTGGTGCCGATAGAAGCTTTGTGTCTACTGATTTAGTCAATTGCTTAAAATCACCCCTGTTGCCTTAAACACCAAGTTCACAGTAGAATTAGCGAATGGTGACTTGATAGAAACCGGAATCATCTATCCGAACTGCCCATTAGAACTCTCCGACCATTCTTTCTGTATCGATTTGATGCCTGTTGAGCTAGGTATTTTTGATGTAGTCATTGGAATGGATTGGTTAGCAAAGAATCATGCGGAAATCGTGTGTCATGAGAAGATGGTTAGAGGGCCATTAGCAGATGGTAACACTCTGAACGTACAAGGCGAGAAGAGTGGAACCAAACTAAATATCATATCATCTATGAAGGCACGAAAATTCCTCCGTAAGGGATGCCATGCAATTCTAGCTCATGTCACTGAGAAGAAACCGAAGGAGAAGCGTATTGAAGACGTTCCTGTTGCCTGCGAATACCCGGAAGTTTTTCCAGAAGAATTGCTAGGCCTACCTCCAACACGACAGGTTGAGTTTCGCATCGACCTAACACCCGGATCCGCCCCCGTTGCCAGGTCCCCTTACCGACTGGCACCGTCTGAGATGCAAGAGTTGTCTAGCCAACTACAAGAGTTGCTAGATAAGGGATTTATTCGTCCAAGCCACTCCCCATGGGGTGCTCCCGTGTTATTCGTGAAGAAGAAGGATGGAACGTTCAGGATGTGTATCGACTATCGAGAGTTGAACAAACTGACTGTGAAGAACCGTTACCCGCTTCCGAGGATCGATGACTTATTTGATCAACTTCAAGGATCATGCTTCTATTCCAAGATCGATCTAAGGCCAGGGTACCACCAACTCCGAGTTAGAGATGAAGATGTCTCGAAGACAGTGTTTAGAACACGCTATGGTCATTACGAGTTCCTCGTTATGCCATTTGGTTTGACTAACGCACCGGCCGTATTCATGGATTTAATGAATCGCGTGTGTAAACCATACTTGGACAAATTTGTCATCGTGTTCATCGACGATATTCATATCTACTCGCATAATAAGAAAGAACACGAAGAACATTTGAGACTCATCTTAGAACTGCTGAAGAAAGAGGAGCTTTACGCGAAGTTTTCCATATGTGACTTTTGGATTCGCGAAGTACACTTTTTGGGTCATGTGATCAACGACCGAGGTATTCATATTGATCCGGCTAAGATTGAAGCAATCAAAGATTGGAGTACTCCCACGACCCCAACCGAGATTCGACAATTCTTAGGTCTCGCTGGCTATTACCGCCGATTCATTGAAAATTTTTCCAAGATAGCCCAGCCGCTTACCGCCTTGACTCAGAAAGATAAGAAGTACATCTGGGTTGATAAAACCGAAGCTGCTTTCCAGTTGTTGAAGCAAAAGCTTTGCGACGCCCCAATCCTATCCTTACCTGACGGAATCGACAATTTTGTCGTATTAATTTTTATAAAATGATTATCACCTTTTACATTTTTATAAAAAAAATTAGTCATGGACTTGTATTAATTTTATCCATTGGCTAAATGTAAAAGTAAGAGGTTATTTTATTACTCATGTCCTTTATATACTTTATAAAACTTTTACAATACAAAGCTATATTTATAAAACATGACAATTCTTTTTATAAAAGATCAAGTAACCTACACATCCACTCTTTTAAAAAAAATGAGGTAGGAGATTTTTTTAGTTAAAGATTGTGATGGGGACATGGCCACACCAACCTACACTATACAATCATGAGCAAATAGTTCAAGGCTTACTTGCACATCACCATCACCACTCCCTCCAACCTACCAACTTCTCCTACACTCAACCTCACTCTCCATCCTCTCACCCTTCCCTGTCGAACATCACAGCCCATTCCCCCTTTCTTTTTTTTTCTTGCAGCCTACAAGAACACACCACCCTCACCCTTGACCATCGCCATGTCCAGCCACCACCATCTACTACAGCCGCAACCATCAAAAACCACCACCCCCACGTTTTCTTTTTCTTCTTCTCGGTAAACAACCAACACACCACCTCTACCTTCCTCCTCCCTTTCCCTTCCTGCTTTTCCGGCCAGCACTACCCCCACCACTGCCGCCAATCGCTGTCATTACCACCACCGAGCAAAACCACCTCCACCATGACCCACCACCGTCGCAGCTCCTCTTCTCCTTCCTTTCCTTTTTCCAGTCGCGACACACCACCACCCTGCCTCTCCTCTTCTTCTGTCGGGAACAGCCACCACCATTACCGCCAGAACTGATGTTGTCTGCCACTGTTGTTGCCGGAGCTGCTGCTGCTACTGCGGTGCTCCTGTTGCCGCTCCTGTGCTCCACCGCGAACCGCCACCCGCACCGCCACCGTTCTTCGTTTTTCTCGGGTTCCACTTACACCTCGTTGTGAGTCTTTTAAACCATTCTTGTTACGTTTTAATACGTTATAAACGACCCCAAATGAGCCACCGAGTCTTGACAACGAACCATTAAAACGTAACGTTTTTCGAATGACCATAACCACCTAACAATATTTTCCTTCTTTGATTTTTTTCCTTAAACCTTAATATGGTAAGGTTTGAAAATGAGGGTTTGGTTAATGATTTTATGTTATCTATAAATATTAGCATGATTTTATGATAATTTTATATATGTTAGCATGATTAAATATTGATGTTATCATATGCTAAAAGGTTATAAAGGGTTAAGTGTTGTTAAAATCATGTATTAATATGTTATAAAATGCTAGAATTATTAGTTGTAAATTTATGTTGTTAATCATCTTGGTTATAACCTAATATATATCATGGACTAAGTATAATGTTAGTGACACATGTGGACTAAATTAGGGTTTAAATACATGCATGGACCTAATATTAGACTAGTTAGACATTAAGATGAATTTGTATAAATATTGGACATAAAATGATAACATTAAACCATTTAAATGAATTTTTATGGATAAAATATAAAACTAGTGATTTTATAAATTACTTGGATATTTAAACCATAAAAATATCACCAAAATCATTTCATATAAAATGGTCACATTTTATAAAAATATAATTTCTAAAAGACAAGATTTTTAAAAGACTTGTTTAGATTTTATAAAAATAAAATGGATAAAATATATATAGATATATTTCATGTTCAAAAATGATAAAATATCATATTTTTGAATAATTGACAAAAAGTATAAAACTTTGGAATTATACAAAAATGGAAACATTTTATGTAAATGAATTTCTATAAAAAGTCTTTTATTTAAAACCCTAACTTTATTTAATAAATAAAGTTATTTAAAAATGATTTTATAAAAATAAAATCATAAGACTTATAGAAACAATGAAAAACATATTTTAAAATTTTTGATTATTTTAAAAGAATCAAAATAATCAAAACATTTTAACCGGATCAAATGTTTATTTTTAAACGTTTGAAATTGAAACGAAATCTTTAAACGATTTAAAAACGTGTTACGACGTAAAGAATCATAAATAATTATTTTCAACAAATAATTATCTTTACGAATTTTAGAAACCCTAATTTGAGTTAAAATCATTTTGGTTTGTAAATATAATTATTTTAATGATAATTATATTTATATTAACTCAAAACCCTAATTTTCTTAACAAGACTTTAAATATTAATATAACTTTTAATATTTACTTACTTATGTTATATCATTTAACTTGTAATAATTTAATAAAATTATTTCGACAAGTTATAATAATTATTTCAATAATAATTATCAACCCTAGTTATAAATTTTATAACTTAACGCGATTTATTATTCCATCGATCGAGCGAACATAAAAATAATAATAAATATTATTATTTAAAACAATATTCAAGACTTGATTGAACTGATCTTCATGATACATTATCGCATGTTCATTCCTCGTATTTATTTACATAAATGCCTTAATACGTGAACATTCGTATTTGCTGATTTTGTAAATTGATTAACTAACGGGTTTTCAAAACGCTACAAACGGGATTATACGTCAAGACTTGACCGGTATCATTTGGGTAACGTTCGTTACTCAAATGATTATGTGGACCCTTATGCATGTTGTCTTATGTTTTATTAGGACATTACTTGCTAGTTGCCACTCGGCAATCCATCATTACCACTGAATCAAGTGAGTTTCACGGCCCCTTTTCTTTACAACTGTTTTACACTTATGGGGGAGAAATCATGAACTGATAAACTGTTTTAACTTAATGTTATGATTACTGTTAGCCGTATGACTATCTGTTCTCTTACTGATTGCCCAACTGGTACTTTATCGTTATAAATGTTAGTACAACTGAATCCCACCATTAGTTGATTTCAATTAGTTCTGATCGAAACGATAACTAGTGAATAGATCTATTTGGGTTGACAACCCTGCCCAGATTGGTAGCTCCAATCCTGACTTCGTATATTGTCAAGGGGTACACGTCAGTTATTCTTGCCTGTTCGGTATCTCTCGGACGAGGATACCATGGGTGGGTAAACCGTTAGTATTTGAAATCAAGGTTCAGGTGAGATCATACAACTACAACAGTAAGCCAATATAACATTCTGAGTTTCCTGAAAACTGTTTTACAATCTTACTATCGAGTCCTAAACCTGTGAACCTCACCAACTTTATGTTGACCTTTTAAACTCATGATTTCTCAGGTAACTAAGCTGATCATGGAAGCCGTGCAAATGGGACTTCGCCTTTATATTCGGACCTGCTTCATTGGAGTCTTAATCCCTATCTATCCTATATAACTACCTTATGTTTTCAATAAATGAAACTTGACTTTCAAAGTTCAAATGTAAGATAATATCGTTTGCCACACTTTCCGCTGCAACGATTAATGATATTATGTTTAAATTAATGTTTGAATTTAATAGTAGTTGTTCTGTATTTCTGTGACTATGATTCCATCTCCCTCACACCCAATCATTTGTCCGGGGTGTGACAGATCTTTTACCAGTTTCAGGACAATCCTGTGCCATGTGTCGCTTTCGGCGACATTGATAGCACAAACGATATGATCGTTTAGATTGTGGTTTGCCCTGAACTGGATGACATCTATCATCAGATTCAATACTATCAGAAATATCATCAAAAACTTGAAATCGGTTAGAATGTACCCATTTGGAAGTAGGACTTCGAGGTGTGGAATTTGATCCAGATGATGATGAAACTTTCACTGTTTGAACTTCACCAGAAGAGCTTGTAGATGAAGCCTTCTGTTGGATCTTTCCTCCGAACCCCTTTTCCATTGTAGACATGAAGACTTGAGCCAAATAATAAATTTGTTCCAAGCTTGTGTCTGTCTTTACTTTTAGAGCTTTCTTGGGCATATTTTTCTTGACATTCTTTGCAACCTTCTTACCTTCACTACCCAAACCACAACGTTTGTAACCCGGTAGCGTAGTTAAATCGACTTCAGAACATGAAGGTCCCGCTTTAGCAGATTGATTAAAAGAAGCTTTAATATCCTTTAGTTTGTTAGCTTCAACCAGCTTAGCAGCAAACTTTTCTTCATGCAACTGCTTGGCATCCTTCTCCACTTCTTTTCCAACAATATCAACTCCCTTTTCTGAAATAAAACCACCCGAAACAAACTTTGTTGGGAATGTATCAACCAAACTCACCTCTTTCATCTTTGATTTTTGTGATTTCTTCAATTCAGACTTCTTAGCAACAAATTCAGAGTAATCACCAGTTATGCCAGAAACTTGAATATCAGCAAGAGCATTAGATTCAATAACTGAATGCGGAATCTGATTATACTCCTCGCTTCCAAAACCCTTTTTGAAATTCTCGTCTTTGCATAAGTAACTGGTTAAAGAATGTGAATTCTTCAAATTATTCAACTGCCTCTTAAGATCCAGCACCTCAACATTCAAATCAGATATTTTCTTTTGAGCTTCACCCAATGCTTTTTCAGAATTAATTAATTGCTCTGAAGCTGTATTAAACCGAAACTTTTCCTGTCGCATGTGATCATGGGCATCACACACTTCTTGAGTAATTTTCTTGACACGGCCTTCATGAATCTCAATATTTCGTTTCAACCACTGATTTTCTTCTTTCAAACTGATCACTTTATCTTGCAACTCAGAATGAACCAGTTGATGTTGATTTTCTGCAGCAACTACTTTATCAAATTCTTCCTTGAGATCATCATAAGCCTTCTTCAGCGATTCTACTCTTGCAGTTGATTTCTCAAACAAATTATCAAAATCATTAATTGCATCTTTTGCTTCACTTTCCCATTTCTCAACACTTCTAACCAACTCTTCATTCTTACTTTGTAACTTCAAAATTTGTTCTTTATCGTCACTAATGAACTCATTCATGTTATCTTGAACTGCCATCAACTTTTCTTTCAAAACATTCTTTTCGGCGATTAATTTCTCATTTATCTTGCAAATCTCATCAGAATTTTCAACTTTCTTCTTGAAACTTTCTAATTCTGTTTCCTTCAGTGTTCTCTCAACCATTAATCCTTCCTTTTCTTGAACCAATTCACGAATTTTTCTATCCTTTTCAGCACAAAATTCACAAGTTGACTCATACCCACTAACTTCGGAATCACTTGTTTCAGATGTAGTGATCTCAGACGTATACCCACTTGATTCAACTTCAACATTTGCCATTAAAGCCACAGATTGACCATTGATATAACAAAATTCATCTGATTCGGCACAAGTATCTTGAATAGCAGTCAAAGCAATAGATGGTTTGTCAAATTGTTTTGACCATTTATCAAACTCTCTTTCTTCTTGAACTTGAGCCACCATAGCTTTTGTTTCATGCTTATCAGATTTAACTTTATCAGAGGATGACTGAGAACACTCACGAGCAAAATGTCCAACCTTTGAATAATTGTAACATTTTACTTTAGATTTATCCAAACCCAGTTTTCTTCCTCCTGGAACAAAAGAATTCTTTCCATGTTTCTTGATAAATCATCTTCCTTTTTCAACCATCATTGCACATTGCCAATGCAGATCTAATTCAGCTAATTGATCATCATCCAGCTGTTCTAACTCAGTTCCACTTAAACCAGCATCACTAACTTGACCAAATATCGATCCAGACGATGAAGATATAAAAGCAGATAACAATGCAGCCAATTTGTTGATACATAGTCCTGATCGTCATGTGAAGTATTGAATACAAGATGGATCACACAAGGATGCTGAGGTCCGAACTCAGGCCGAACCTGGAGTTCGGACATGGCCGAACGTGTGGCCGAACCTGAGGTTCGGCCAGTCGTATTTCTGCATGTATAAATAGTTCATCTTGTATAGAATAGAAAAAAGCTTCCGTGTCATATTTTCTAAGTGTACTCTGTGGTTTCCTCTGTGGTTAATACAAGTCATTTGTATTTACTATTTGTGTTTCATCTCGTATTTCATTGATTTCATCTCAACTAAGTAGAAGATCCATACGCTCACGCACTTTCAAGTGGTATCAGAGCATTAGGTTTGCTCTACTAGTCAAGAATCAGTGTTCTTCAGAGTTTTGAGTTCAAATTCACGTTTTTGCTAGAATGTCAATCATTTTTGAGTTCGTTTGATCCTTTCGAGTGTGTTTTTCGTCAAAAATCTGTTTCTAGATCGTTTTTATCGAGTTTGCTTGAATTCCTGTCAAAAATTCCAGTCAAAAACGTTGAAAATCGAGAGAATGAGGTCGAGAGAAATCTGTCTCGTTTGAGGTTCGGACAAGCTCGGCATAACCGCTCCGAACTCGGGGTTCGGACGAAGCTCGGTCATTCTTTAAGTTCGGTGAGAGATCGGTTTAGGCTCGGACAGAATTCGGTGGTCATTCGGAGCAAGTTCGGACTTATTTCTGTTTTGTTCGACCGAAGGTCAGGTTCGGTGAACGTTCGGTGTAACTAAGGTTCGGACGATATTCGAAGATAGTTCGGAGGAGGTTCGGACGAAGTTCGGAGAGAACAGTGTTCAGGTTTTCGAAAATGTCCGATTTTCAAGCATTCGCAGCTATTCAAGATTCGGTTCAAGCTACGATGCAAACAATGATGAATTATGATAATGAAATCGGAACAAGTCAGAAAGTTCCCAAATTGGAAGATTATCATAGTTAGGTTAAACGGTTTGAAGCATTTGTCGATACAAATGACATTGATATGTGGTTAGCGTTCACTGAGCAATATGTTTATCCTAAAGATGAAACTGGTGAACCTATTCTTCAAAGGAAAATGTCGTCTGAACAAAAGAAAGCTTATCAAGCTGAGAAAAATGCGTATGGTACGTTAACGATGGCATTGCCTAAAGAGTTACTTCATCAATTTGCTGGTAACTACACATCAAAAAGTCTATGGGATGCATTGGAAGAACGATGTGAAGGCAATGATCAATACAAGAAAAGTCGCCAAAAGGTTTTGAAGAAAGAGTTTGATAGTTTTAAGCATTATCAGAATGAAACGATTCGCAATCTAATTGCAAGAGTCGCTCATCTGATGAGTGAAATGCGTTTAGTGAATCTTACTAAAGAAGAGGTTGATATGAAAGAAAAGATTTTGGAAGCATTGCCTGAAAAATGGGAGAATTATGTGATGATGATTACTCATGATAAAGATTTTCTGGATTGTCTTTCAATGATTTGGTTCAAAGACTTCAGGCTCGGGATATGGAATTAATGGTGAATAAATCACTTCCTACACAAATCCAGAATCCTGCAGTGTATCATGGTGAAAATGACTCTACAATGAATGCTGGGAAGTCTACTAGTCTTAGTTCTGCTCCTCCTACAGCATTTCTGGCAGGTAAATCTGAAATTCCAAGTTATTCTTCTGCTGGTTGTACTGTGTCATTTCCAAGTTCTTCGACTCAAAGTGCTCTGTCTGTTCAAATTGTCGATGATTATAATGCGTTGATGTCTGCATTGGTATCTTCATACTTTGGTGTTATCACTGGTGCTGTGAGTAATGCTGAGTTAGCAAATAAAGATTATGATCATTTGGAGGAAATGGATCTGAATTGGCAATATGCTATGTTGGTTCGACGAACGAAGAAATTTTTTAACAGAACTGGGAAGAAAAGATTGAATCAGGATGGTAAGATTGGTTTGGATAAATCGAAGGTGAAATGTTACAAGTGTTCAAATTATGGTCATTTTGCTCGCGAATGTCCAAGTTCAATAGAAAGTAAATTGAAAACTGGTCAACATGCACATTTAGTTTTTCATCCATCCGATAAAGTTGAAAAGGTTGATCAGAAATCTGCTACTCTTGCTTATGATTGGACTAATACATTTATGCATCCAGATGGTTTTGCCTGGAATGCCGATTCAGAAGTTAAAAAGAATCATACTCCAATCTCAATTGCTTTAACTGTTCAACATGCTGATGATGAAAGTTTTTTAACAGAGTCTGATACTTCTTCTAGTATATCTTTGGTACAAGAAGAATTACCTAAAGTTTCTACAAGTTCAAAGGTTGAAGAGTTTGAATGTTTCAAATGTAAGAAATTGCTCCAGGAGATTGCAAGTTTTGAACAACGTTGCCAAATTTCAACTGAAGAGATTGTAGTGTTAAAGAAAGAGTTAGAGGATTTTCAAAAGAAGTATTATGAGTTGGTTCATGTTCATGAAGATGTTTTGAAAGAGAAAGCAAAATTGGCTGAAGAGTGTGAGAAAGCAAAAGCTGAGGCTTCAGACGCAGCTCAAGATTTTGAAAATTTGTTTGAGAAGAGTTATCCAGTTCAGCAAAAGTATGAAGAAGCTACTGCTCTTATTGCTACAACTGCTGTTACTGTTGAAAAACTTCAAAACAAGATCTCTATGCGTCAAGATGAAAATATTCTCTATCGTGACAAGAATGAGGTATTGACTAAAGATGTTGAGATTTACAAGAAAAAGAGAGAAAGTGTTCTTGAAGAATTGTTTGCTGAATGTGAGATCAGAAAGTTACAGACTTATGAATATGATGATCTCAATGCAAAGTTTATCAATTCGCAGAAAGAAGTTTTTGAAGCTCATCAAAAGATCAATGACTTGAAATTGGAAATTTTGGAACTGAAAAGGCAAGTGAAGAACTGCAATTTGTCACCAATAATGCTCAATTTTCTATACAAGCAGGATCAGAGTTCAGAAAGTTCTACGAAGGATGATGTTCATTTGGTTCCTCAACCAGTGGATTTGGTTGAAGTTACTTCTGCTCCGCTTGATCCAAAAGATGAATTGCATGATTATTCCAAGTTTGTTACTCCACCCAAGAAGAACAAGTCTAAGTCAAAGAAGAAAGAAAAGCCTTTGGGTGACGCTCCAAAATTTGTTTCACAATCTGTATTACTGGACCATGAAAAGATTTTTTATAAGGTTGCTTCGAGTTCTTCATCTGCAACTGAAGAAGAAAAAGAGTTGATTGAGAAGAACAAGCTGAAGGATATCAAAGTTAAATTCACTAGCGAAGCTAAGATGAGAGAAGCTTCAGGTTCTTCTTCAAATTCATCAAAGATTCCAGGTTACAAGCACAAAGGTTTAGGTTACACAGTGAAGGAAGAACCAGTTCGAGCTAAGAAACCAGTGAAAGCTGCAAAGGTTCCTAAAGCAAAGGTTGCAAAGAAATCACCATCTCAGAAGGAATTCTCTTATTATTCTGGAAGGTCATCGTCTTCAAGGAGTCCATCTCCTAGGTATGATTCTTCTGATGGTTTCTTTTATACTTTTAATTCTGAACATTCATCTGGTTTTTCAAAATCAAAACAATTTTCAAATAATTTTCGAGAACGATTTTGTTATGTATGTCGTCAACCAGGACATCTGGCTGCTGATTGTCCGACGACTGCATATATCCACAAAACTGCCAAATATGTGGATAACAAAGGTCAAATTTTTGATGAACCATGGTCTCCAAAGATTAAATCAACTCGTAAATCGTCTTGGTCTAAACTAAGTACGTCGGTTGAATCTGATTCCGGTTCTGATCAAAAATTGAAAATTTTACAAATATGGAAACCAAAAGTTGTTTCCAAGGCCGACAATGACTTTGTGGAAGACACCGGGCGACCCGACACTGCTGATTCGGGTCGATCCCAACGCGACTAATGTTTTATTTGGTGTCCGCAGGTGTTTCAGGAAGACCTTTCGGTGATTGGAAAATTGCTGATTGTGAAATATCTGTTCTAATTAAATTGAATTTCAGAATCAATTTTGTTTTTCAGAAAGGCTAAAATGCTAGTTTTCGTGTTGGTTGATCTTTTTTCTTGTTTTTTACTCCGTCTCATTCTGAGGGGGAGTTTGTTTTTGCAAAAGTACAAAAATAGTGTGTTGTTTTTTCAAATCGTAAAAATGAAAATCTATAACTAGAGTTGTCATTTTTAGGGGGAGAAATTTGAAAAAGACAAAAACATTGAAAAATGCAAAAAGCCAAAAACATTGAAAAATGAGAAATTGTATCCGACATGATTGGGAAATGATGGTACATTGGCTGACAGTGTCTGACTCATGGATAAAGTAGATGAAAAAGGCCACAGATTGACCGTTGATATAACAAAATTCATCTGATTCGGCACAAGTATCTTGAATAGCAGTCAAAGCAATAGATGGTTTGTCAAATTGTTTTGACCATTTATCAAACTCTCTTTCTTCTTGAACTTGAGCCACCATAGCTTTTGTTTCATGCTTATCAGATTTAACTTTATCAGAGGATGACTGAGAACACTCACGAGCAAAATGTCCAACCTTTGAACAATTGTAACATTTTACTTTAGATTTATCCAAACCCAGTTTTCTTCCTCCTGGAACAAAAGAATTCTTTCCATGTTTCTTGATAAATCATCTTCCTTTTTCAACCATCATTGCAAATTGCCAATGCAGATCTAATTCAGCTAATTGATCATCATCCAGCTGTTCTAACTCAGTTCCACTTAAACCAGCATCACTAACTTGACCAAATATCGATCCAGGCGATGAAGATATAAAAGCAGATAACAATGCAGCCAATTTGTTGATACATAGTCCTGATCGTCATGTGAAGTATTGAATACAAGATGGATCACACAAGGATGCTGAGGTCCGAACTCAGGCCGAACCTGGAGTTCGGACATGGCCGAACGTGTGGCCGAACCTGAGGTTCAGCCAGTCGTATTTCTGCATGTATAAATAGTTCATCTTGTATAGAATAGAAAAAAGCTTCTGTGTCATATTTTCTAAGTGTACTATGTGGTTTCCTCTGTGGTGAATACAAGTCATTTGTATTTACTCTTTGTGTTTCATCTCGTATTTCATTGATTTCATCTCAACTAAGTAGAAGATCCATACGCTCACGCACTTTCACAATTCTTCAGTTGATTGAGCAGGATGAGAATTGTTTGGCGATTTATCTGGAATGGTAAAACCACATCCTGGAGAATAACCAGAATTTTCAGAATGTCCAGCAAGAAAAGCTGTTACTGGTGGATTACTGCTTGATATAGAATGTGACTTTGCCTTAGCATGAACTGTAGCGTTATTTTCTCCAAAGTACAATTCAGGATCTTGAACTGTAGGATGTGCAGATTTCTTCACCAACAATTTCATCTCATGAGCTTGTAATTTGCTAGTTATTTGGTTGAAAGTCCAGTTTGAATAATTTGGATCATTTGTCAACATCATCACATAATTTTCCCATTTTTCTGATAAAGCTTCCAGAATTTTCTCTTTCAATTCATCACTATCTTTCTTGACTCCTACAACATCGAGTTCATTTATCAAATGGGAAAACCGAGCAATCAAATCTGGAATCTTCTCATTCTCGCAGTGCCTGAAATTATCAAACTCTTTTTTCAAAACTTTCTTTCGAGTATTTTTGTATTGATCATTACCCGTACATCTATCTTCAATAGCATCCCACAACTCCTTAGCCGTTGTATATTGCTTAAATTGATGCATTAGATCTTTTGGTAAGGCCATTGTAAGATAACTATATGTTTTCTTTTCTCGAGCAAACAATTTCCGTTCATCAGCATCGAAACTACTAATCATCTTTGGTTTGTTGGGACTTATCATCAGATATTCATATTCTTTCTCAATTGGAATCCAACTCTCAATATCTTGCGGATAAATGTATGATTCAAACCGACTTCTCCAATTGTGATAATCTTCAAGCCTTAGCAATTTAGGAACTTTTTGAGTTGTTCCTATCTCGTTATCATAGTTCAACATGGCTTGAATCGATGTTTGAGCAGCAGTCAATTCATAGAAATCACTCATTTTGATGTTAAACCTTAAACTCCAAAACTTTGAACTCAAAAACGAGGGTCTTCCAAGTGGATTTTAGGGGTCAAACTGGGGGTACACACCTTTCAGGTTAGTACACGTCTAGATCTCGGAAAGACAAACGTTTTGGCTGGTATTGGGTTCCGTAACTCCAAACGGTTTGCAAGTTACGTCAGTTTTAGTGAAGATATGTTTTCTGTCAGCGGACCAACAATTCCAGCGGACCAACCTCCGTACCAGATCAAACTAGCGGATTAAAATTTGTTCACCGGATCAAAATACTCTCAACGGACCAAATATGTTTCAGCGGACCAGATATCTTCGGCGGATCAGATTTTGGTACGGCGGACCTAAACTGGTACGGCGGACCAGATTTTTCAGCGGATCACACTGGTACGCTGTAACTGCTGCGGATCAGACTGATGAAGATTGCCGGGGGGCACCAGTTGCGGACCAATTGATCTTCGAGCGGACCAGACGCAGTTCGAACTAAATTCGACTGATTCTCGCGAATTCGATGTTTTCAATCAGAAATTTGATTCAAATAGGTGCGAAAACACTCCAGAAACACTCAGAAATCATTTTTCATCACAGAAACACTCGGAATTGGAAGAATTTGATGAAAAATGATGAAAACCCAAACTTTCTCTCTCTAGAATTAGAAAAACTTACCAAATCACAGCAGTAGAACAACCTGGAATGCTCTGATACCACTTGTAGAACCACGATACGATCTTACTACAGCATGATTTGGTAATCGAATAGCAACAAGAAGGTAAATAAAAATAAAGCTTTGCTTTATTGATTCACTTAGAGGTTACAAGCTAGAGAGAGATTACACCTTCTGCTACACACAGTTAAGAGATAGAGAACTGAAAGAACTACTAAACACTCTCTCTAACAAGCTATTTATAGTCACTTAGTAACAGGCCAGCGTACCACCTGCGGACCATCTGGTCCGCCCAGACCATCTGGTCCGGCGGTGCATATAGTACGGCTAGTGACTATATTACTCACACAGATGCTCTAGATTAGATACAATACACGAGACACACGCTAGCATAGGAATATGCTTCTACAATTACGTTTGTTGTTCTGGTTGAATACAGTTATAGTATTGTATCATATCATTTTATTTGCAATAATAAGTGGAAATATGTTACAGTTATGTAAATTCACAGTGTTACATTGTTATACATCGGGTTTTAAATAATACTGTGTAGGATCGAAAATAGTTATGAAT
>JBCNJP010000095.1:0-17000 GCA_039602395.1 Deinandra increscens subsp. villosa | reverse complement strand
TGCCCTTAAACACACATTATTGGGCCATCATTGGTCCTAAACACAACTTATTGGTTATATACACACCTTACTAGGACTTATTGGTCCCAACCGACCCTCATTGCCCTACTAAACACACCTTATTGGGCCATCATTGGTCCTAAACACAACTTATTGGTTATATACACACCTTAGTGGGACTCATTAGTCCCAACTAAACACACATTATTGGGCCATCATTGGTCCTAAACACAACTTATTGGTTATATACACACCTTACTAGGACTTATTGGTTCTAACCGACCCTCATTGCCCTACTAAACACACCTTATTGGGCCATCATTGGTCCTAAACATAATTTATTGGTTATATACACACCTTAGTGGGACTCATTAGTCCCAACTAAACACACCATATTGGGCCATAATTGGTCGTAAACACAACTTATTGGTTATATACACACTTTATTGGGAGTCATTGGTCCCAACCGACCCTCATTGCCCTACTAAACACTCCTTATAGGGCCATCATTGGTCCTAAACACAACTTATTGGTTATATACAAACCTTAGTGGGACTCATTAGTCCCAACTAAACACACATTATTGGGCCATCATTGGTCCTAAACACAACTTATTGGTTATATACACACCTTACTAGGACTTATTGGTTCTAACTGACCCTCATTGCCTTACTAAACACACCTTATTGGGCCATCATTGGTCCTAAACATAATTTATTTATTATATACACACCTTAGTGGGACTCATTAGTCCCAACTAAACACACCATATTGGGCCATAATTGGTCGTAAACACAACTTATTGGTTATATAAACACCTTATTAGGACTCATTGGTGCCAACTAACCCTCATTGTCCCTAAACCCACTTTATTGTGCCATCATTGGTCCTAAACACAACGTATTGGTTATATGCACACATTAGTGGGACTCATTGGTCCCAACTAAACACACCTTATTGGGCCATAATTGGTCGTAAACACAACTTATTGGTTATATACACACTTTATTGGGACTCATTGGTCCCAACGGACCCTCATTGCCCTTAAACACACATTATTGGGCCATCATTGGTCCTTAACACAACTTATTGGTTATATAAGACACACTTTACTAGGACTTATTTGTCCCAACCGACCCTCATTGCCCTACTAAACACTCCTTATAGGGCCATCATTGGTCCTAAACACAACTTATTGGTTATATACAAACCTTAGTGGGACTCATTAGTCCCAACTAAACACACATTATTGGGCCATCATTAGTCCTAAACACAACTTATTGGTTATATACACACCTTACTAGGACTTATTGGTTCTAACCGACCCTCATTGCCCTACTAAACACACCTTATTGGGCCATCATTGGTCCTAAACATAATTTATTGGTTATATACACACCTTAGTGGGACTCATTAGTCCCAACTAAACACACCATATTGGGCCATAATTGGTCGTAAACACAACTTATTGGTTATATAAACACCTTATTAGGACTCATTGGTGCCAACTAACCCTCATTGTCCCTAAACCCACTTTATTGTGCCATCATTGGTCCTAAACACAACGTATTGGTTATATGCACACATTAGTGGGACTCATTGGTCCCAACTAAACACACCTTATTGGGCCATAATTGGTCGTAAACACAACTTATTGGTTATATACACACTTTATTGGGACTCATTGGTCCCAACGGACCCTCATTGCCCTTAAACACACATTATTGGGCCATCATTGGTCCTTAACACAACTTATTGGTTATATAAGACACACTTTACTAGGACTTATTTGTCCCAACCGACCCTCATTGCCCTACTAAAGACTCCTTATAGGGCCATCATTGGTCCTAAACACAACTTATTGGTTATATACAAACCTTAGTGGGACTCATTAGTCCCAACTAAACACACATTATTGGGCCATCATTAGTCCTAAACACAACTTATTGATTATATACACACCTTACTAGGACTTATTGGTTCTAACCGACCCTGATTGCCCTACTAAACACACCTTATTGGGCCATCATTGGTCCTAAACATAATTTATTGGTTATATACACACCTTAGTGGGACTCATTAGTCCCAACTAAACACACCATATTGGGCCATAATTGGTCGTAAACACAACTTATTGGTTATATAAACACCTTATTAGGACTCATTGGTGCCAACTGACCCTCATTGTCCCTAAACCCACTTTATTGTGCCATCATTGGTCCTAAACACAACGTATTGGTTACATGCACACATTAGTGGGACTCATTGGTCCCAACTAAACACACCTTATTGGGCCATAATTGGTCGTAAACACAACTTATTGGTTATATACACACTTTATTGGGACTCATTGGTCCCAACAGACCCTCATTGCCCTTAAACACACATTATTGGGCCATCATTGGTCCTTAACACAACTTATTGGTTATATAAGACACACTTTACTAGGACTTATTTGTCCCAACCGACCCTCATTGCCCTACTAAAGACTCCTTATAGGGCCATCATTGGTCCTAAACACAACTTATTGGTTATATACAAACCTTAGTGGGACTCATTAGTCCCAACTAAACACACATTATTGGGCCATCATTAGTCCTAAACACAACTTATTGATTATATACACACCTTACTAGGACTTATTGGTTCTAACCGACCCTCATTGCCCTACTAAACACACCTTATTGGGCCATCATTGGTCCTAAACATAATTTATTGGTTATATACACACCTTAGTGGGACTCATTAGTCCCAACTAAACACACCATATTAGGCCATAATTGGTCGTAAACACAACTTATTGGTTATATAAACACCTTATTGGGACTCATTGGTCCCAACGGACCCTCATTGCCCTTAAACACACATTATTGGGCCATCATTGGTCCTAAACACAACTTATTGGTTATATACACACCTTACTAGGACTTATTGGTTCTAACCGACCCTCATTGCCCTACTAAACACACCTTATTGGGCCATCATTGGTCCTAAACATAATTTATTGGTTATTTACACACCTTAGTGGGACTCATTAGTCCCAACTAAACACACCATATTGGTCCATAATTGGTCGTAAACACAACTTATTGGTTATATAAACACCTTATTAGGACTCATTGGTGCCAACTAACCCTCATTGTCCCTAAAACCACTTTATTGTGCCATCATTGGTCCTAAACACAATGTATTGGTTATATGCACACATTAGTGGGACTCATTGGTCCCAACTAAACACACCTTATTGGGCCATAATTGGTCGTAAACACAACTTATTGGTTATATACACACTTTATTGGGAGTCATTGGTCCCAACCGACCCTCATTTCCCTACTAAACACTCCTTATAGGGCCATCATTGGTCCTAAACACAACTTATTGGTTATATACAAACCTTAGTGGGACTCATTAGTCCCAACTAAACACACATTATTGGGCCATCATTGGTCCTAAACATAACTTATTGGTTATATACACACCTTACTAGGACTTATTGGTTCTAACTGACCCTCATTGCCTTACTAAACACACCTTATTGGGCCATCATTGGTCCTAAACATAATTTATTTATTATATACACACCTTAGTGGGACTCATTAGTCCCAACTAAACACACCATATTGGGCCATAATTGGTCGTAAACACAATTTATTGGTTATACAAACACCTTATTAGGACTCATTGGTGCCAACTAACCCTCATTGTCCCTAAACCCACTTTATTGTGCCATCATTGGTCCTAAACACAACGTATTGGTTATATGCACACATTAGTGGGACTCATTGGTCCCAACTAAACACACCTTATTGGGCCATAATTGGTCGTAAACACAATTTATTGGTTATATACACACTTTATTGGGACTCATTGGTCCCAACGGACCCTCATTGCCCTTAAACACACATTATTGGGCCATCATTGGTCCTTAACACAACTTATTGGTTATATAAGACACACTTTACTAGGACTTATTGGTCCCAACCGACCCTCATTGCCCTACTAAAGACTCCTTATAGGGCCATCATTGGTCCTAAACACAACTTATTGGTTATATACAAACCTTAGTGGGACTCATTAGTCCCAACTAAACACACATTATTGGGCCATCATTAGTCCTAAACACAACTTATTGATTATATACACACCTTACTAGGACTTATTGGTTCTAACCGACCCTCATTGCCCTACTAAACACACCTTATTGGGCCATCATTGGTCCTAAACATAATATATTGGTTATATACACACCTTAGTGGGACTCATTAGTCCCAACTAAACACACCATATTGGGCCATAATTGGTCGTAAACACAACTTATTGGTTATATAAACACCTTATTAGGACTCATTGGTGCCAACTAACCCTCATTGTCCCTAAACACACTTTATTGTGCCATCATTGGTCCTAAACACAACGTATTGGTTATATGCACACATTAGTGGGACTCATTGGTCACTACTAAACACACCTTATTGGGCCATAATTGGTCGTAAACACAACTTATTGGTTATATACACACTTTATTGGGACTCATTGGTCCCAACCGACCCTCATTGCCCTACTAAACACTCCTTATAGGGCCATCATTGGTCCTAAACACAACTTATTGGTTATATACAAACCTTAGTGGGACTCATTAGTCCCAACTAAACACACATTATTGGGCCATCATTGGTTCTAAACACAACTTATTGGTTATATACACACCTTACTAGGACTTATTGGTTCTAACCGACCCTCATTGCCCTACTAAACACACCTTATTGGGCCATCATTGGTCCTAAACATAATTTATTTGGGTATATACACACCTTAGTGGGACTCATTAGTCCCAACTAAACACACCATATTGGGCCATAATTGGTCGTAAACACAACTTATTGGTTATATAAACACCTTATTAGGACTCATTGGTGCCAACTAACCCTCATTGTCCCTAAACCCACTTTATTATGCCATCATTGGTCCTAAACACAACGTATTGGTTATATGCACACATTAGTGGGACTCATTGGTCACTACTAAACACACCTTATTGGGCCATAATTGGTCGTAAACACAACTTATTGGTTATATACACACTTTATTGGGACTCATTGGTCCCACCCGACCCTCATTGCCCTACTAAACACTCCTTATAGGGCCATCATTGGTCCTAAACACAACTTATTGGTTATATACAAACCTTAGTGGGACTCATTAGTCCCAACTAAACACACATTATTGGGCCATCATTGGTCCTAAACACAACTTATTGGTTATATACACACCTTACTAGGACTTATTGGTTCTAACCGACCCTCATTGCCCTACTAAACACACCTTATTGGGCCATCATTGGTCCTAAACATAATTTATTTGGGTATATACACACCTTAGTGGGACTCATTAGTCCCAACTAAACACACCATATTGGGCCATAATTGGTCGTAAACACAACTTATTGGTTATATAAACACCTTATTAGGACTCATTGGTGCCAACTAACCCTCATTGTCCCTAAACCCATTTTATTGTGCCATCATTGGCCCTAAACACAACGTATTGGTTATATGCACACATTAGTGGGACTCATTGGTCCCAACTAAACACACCTTATTGGGCCATAATTGGTCATAAACACAACTTATTGGTTATATACACACTTTATTGGGACTCATTGGTCCCAACGGACCCTCATTGCCCTTAAACACACATTATTGGGCCATCATTGGTCCTAAACACAACTTATTGGTTATATAAGACACACCTTACTAGGACTTATTGGTCCCAACCGACCCTCATTGCCCTACTAAAGACTCCATATAGTGCCATCATTGGTCCTAAACACAACTTATTGGTTATATACAAACCTTAGTGGGACTCATTAGTCCCAACTAAACACACATTATTGGGCCATCATTGGTCCTAAACACAACTTATTGGTTATATACACACCTTACTAGGACTTATTGGTTCTAACCGACCCTCATTGCCCTACTAAACACACCTTATTGGGCCATCATTGGTCCTAAACATAATTTATTGGTTATATACACACCTTAGTGGGACTCATTACTCCCAACTAAACACACCATATTGGGCCATAATTGGTCATAAACACAACTTATTGGTTATATAAACACCTTATTAGGACTCATTGGTGCCAACTGACCCTCATTGTCCCTAAACCCACTTTATTGTGCCATCATTGGTCCTAAACACAACGTATTGGTTACATGCACACATTAGTGGGACTCATTGGTCCCAACTAAACACACCTTATTGGGCCATAATTGGTCGTAAACACAACTTATTGGTTATATAAACACTTTATTGGGACTCATTGGTCCCAACGGACCCTCATTGCCCTTAAACACACATTATTGGGCCATCATTGGTCCTAAACACAACTTATTGGTCCCAACCGACCCTCATTGCCCTACTAAACACACCTTATTGGGCAATCATTGGTCCTAAACACAACTTATTGGTTATATACACACCTTAGTGGGACTCATTAGTCCGAACTAAACACACATTATTGGGCCATCATTGGTCCTAAACACAACTTATTGGTTATATACACACCTTACTAGGACTTATTGGTTCTAACCGACCCTCATTGCCCTACTAAACACACCTTATTGGGCCATCATTGGTCCTAAACATAATTTATTGGTTATATACACACCTTAGTGGGACTCATTAGTCCCAACAAAACACACCATATTGGGCCATAATTGGTCGTAAACACAACTTATTGGTTATATAAACACCTTATTAGGACTCATTGGTGCCAACTGACCCTCATTGTCCCTAAACCCACTTTATTGTGCCATCATTGGTCCTAAACACAACGTATTGGTTACATGCACACATTAGTGGGACTCATTGGTGCCAACTAACCCTCATTGTCCCTAAACCCACTTTATTGTGCCATCATTGGTCCTAAACACAACGTATTGGTTATATGCACACATTAGTGGGACTCATTGGTCCCAACTAAACACACCTTATTGGGCCATAATTGGTCGTAAACACAACTTATTGGTTATATACACACTTTATTGGGACTCATTGGTCCCAACGGACCCTCATTGCCCTTAAACACACATTATTGGGCCATCATTGGTCCTAAACACAACTTATTGGTTATATAAGACACACCTTACTAGGACTTATTGGTCCCAACCGACCCTCATTGCCCTACTAAACACTCCTTATAGGGCCATCATTGGTCCTAAACACAACTTATTGGTTATATACAAACCTTAGTGGGACTCATTAGTCCCAACTAAACACACATTATTGGGCCATCATTGGTCCTAAACACAACTTATTGGTTATATACACACCTTACTAGGACTTATTGGTTCTAACCGACCCTCATTGCCCTACTAAACACACCTTATTGGGCCATCATTGGTCCTAAACATAATTTATTGGTTATATACACACCTTAGTGGGACTCATTACTCCCAACTAAACACACCATATTGGGCCATAATTGGTCATAAACACAACTTATTGGTTATATAAACACCTTATTAGGACTCATTGGTGCCAACTGACCCTCATTGTCCCTAAACCCACTTTATTGTGCCATCATTGGTCCTAAACACAACGTATTGGTTACATGCACACATTAGTGGGACTCATTGGTCCCAACTAAACACACCTTATTGGGCCATAATTGGTCGTAAACACAACTTATTGGTTATATAAACACTTTATTGGGACTCATTGGTCCCAACGGACCCTCATTGCCCTTAAACACACATTATTGGGCCATCATTGGTCCTAAACACAACTTATTGGTCCCAACCGACCCTCATTGCCCTACTAAACACACCTTATTGGGCAATCATTGGTCCTAAACACAACTTATTGGTTATATACACACCTTAGTGGGACTCATTAGTCCGAACTAAACACACATTATTGGGCCATCATTGGTCCTAAACACAACTTATTGGTTATATACACACCTTACTAGGACTTATTGGTTCTAACCGACCCTCATTGCCCTACTAAACACACCTTATTGGGCCATCATTGGTCCTAAACATAATTTATTGGTTATATACACACCTTAGTGGGACTCATTAGTCCCAACAAAACACACCATATTGGGCCATAATTGGTCGTAAACACAACTTATTGGTTATATAAACACCTTATTAGGACTCATTGGTGCCAACTGACCCTCATTGTCCCTAAACCCACTTTATTGGGCCATCATTGGTCCTAAACACAACGTATTGGTTACATGCACACATTAGTGGGACTCATTGGTGCCAACTAACCCTCATTGTCCCTAAACCCACTTTATTGTGCCATCATTGGTCCTAAACACAACGTATTGGTTATATGCACACATTAGTGGGACTCATTGGTCCCAACTAAACACACCTTATTGGGCCATAATTGGTCGTAAACACAACTTATTGGTTATATACACACTTTATTGGGACTCATTGGTCCCAACGGACCCTCATTGCCCTTAAACACACATTATTGGGCCATCATTGGTCCTAAACACAACTTATTGGTTATATAAGACACACCTTACTAGGACTTATTGGTCCCAACCGACCCTCATTGCCCTACTAAACACTCCATATAGTGCCATCGTTGGTCCTAAACACAACTTATTGGTTATATACAAACCTTAGTGGGACTCATTAGTCCCAACTAAACACACATTATTGGGCCATCATTGGTCCTAAACACAACTTATTGGTTATATACACACCTTACTAGGACTTATTGGTTCTAACCGACCCTCATTGCCCTACTAAACACACCTTATTGGGCCATCATTGGTCCTAAACATAATTTATTGGTTATATACACACCTTAGTGGGACTCATTAGTCCCAACTAAACACACCATATTGGGCCATAATTGGTCATAAACACAACTTATTGGTTATATAAACACCTTATTAGGACTCATTGGTGCCAACTAACCCTCATCGTCCCTAAACCCACTTTATTGTGCCATCATTGGTCCTAAACACAACGTATTGGTTATATGCACACATTAGTGGGACTCATTGGTCCCAACTAAACACACCTTATTGGGCCATAATTGTTCGTAAACACAACTTATTGGTTATATACACACATTATTGGGACTCATTGGTCCCAACTGACCCTCATTGCCCTTAAACACATATTATTGGGCCATCATTGGTCCTAAACACAACTTATTGGTTATATAAGACACACCTTACTAGGACTTATTGGTCCCAACCGACCCTCATTGCCCTACTAAACACTCCTTATAGTGCCATCATTGGTCCTAAACACAACTTATTGGTTATATACAAACCTTAGTGGGACTCATTAGTCCCAACTAAACACACATTATTGGGCCATCATTGGTCCTAAACACAACTTATTGGTTATATACACACCTTACTAGGACTTATTGGTTCTAACCGACCCTCATTGCCCTACTAAACACACCTTATTGGGCCATCATTGGTCCTAGACATAATTTATTGGTTATATACACACCTTAGTGGGACTCATTAGTCCCAACTAAACACACCATATTGGGCCATAATTGGTCGTAAACACAACTTATTGGTTATATAAACACCTTATTAGGACTCATTGGTGCCAACTAACCCTCATTGTCCCTAAACCCACTTTATTGTGCCATCATTGGTCCTAAACACAACGTATTGGTTATATGCACACATTAGTGGGACTCATTGGTCCCAACTAAACACACCTTATTGGGCCATAATTGGTCGTAAACACAACTTATTGGTTATATACACACTTTATTGGGACTCATTGGTCCCAACGGACCCTCATTGCCCTTAAACACACATTATTGGGCCATCATTGGTCCTAAACACAACTTATTGGTTATATAAGACACACCTTACTAGGACTTATTGGTCCCAACCGACCCTCATTGCCCTACTAAACACTCCTTATAGGGCCATCATTGGTCCTAAACACAACTTATTGGTTATATACATACCTTAGTGGGACTCATTAGTCCCAACTAAACACACATTATTGGGCCATCATTGGTCCTAAACACAACTTATTGGTTATATACACACCTTACTAGGACTTATTGGTTCTAACCGACCCTCATTGCCCTACTAAACACACCTTATTGGGCCATCATTGGTCCTAAACATAATTTATTGGTTATATACACACCTTAGTGGGACTCATTAGTCCCAACTAAACACACCATATTGGGCCATAATTGGTCGTAAACACAACTTATTGGTTATATAAACACCTTATTAGGACTCATTGGTGCCAACTAACCCTCATTGTCCCTAAACCCACTTTATTGTGCCATCATTGGTCCTAAACACAACGTATTGGTTATATGCACACATTAGTGGGACTCATTGGTCCCAACTAAACACACCTTATTGGGCCATAATTGGTCGTAAACACAACTTATTGGTTATATACACACTTTATTGGGACTCATTGGTCCCAACGGACCCTCATTGCCCTTAAACACACATTATTGGGCCATCATTGGTCCTAAACACAACTTATTGGTTATATAAGACACACCTTACTAGGACTTATTGGTCCCAACCGACCCTCATTGCCCTACTAAACACTCCTTATAGTGCCATCATTGGTCCTAAACACAACTTATTGGTTATATACAAACCTTAGTGGGACTCATTAGTCCCAACTAAACACACATTATTGGGCCATCATTGGTCCTAAACACAACTTATTGGTTATATACACACCTTACTAGGACTTATTGGTTCTAACCGACCCTCATTGCCCTACTAAACACACCTTATTGGGCCATCATTGGTCCTAAACATAATTTATTGGTTATATACACACCTTAGTGGGACTCATTAGTCCCAACTAAACACACCATATTGGGCCATAATTGGTCGTAAACACAACTTATTGGTTATATAAACACCTTATTAGGACTCATTGGTGCCAACTGACCCTCATTGTCCCTAAACCCACTTTATTGTGCCATCATTGGTCCTAAACACAACGTATTGGTTACATGCACACATTAGTGGGACTCATTGGTCCCAACTAAACACACCTTATTGGGCCATAATTGGTCGTAAACACAACTTATTGGTTATATACACACTTTATTGGGACTCATTGGTCCCAACGACCTCATTGCCCTAAACACACATTATTGGGCCATCATTGGTCCTAAACACAACTTATTGGTTACACACCTTACTGCTATTGGTCCCAACTAAACACACTTATTGGGCCATCATTGGTCCTAAACACAACTTATTGGTTATATACAAACCTTAGTGGGACTCATTAGTCCCAACTAAACACACATTATTGGGCCATCATTGGTCCTAAACACAACTTATTGGTTATATACACACCTTACTAGGACTTATTGGTTCTAACCGACCCTCATTGCCCTACTAAACACACCTTATTGGGCCATCATTGGTCCTAAACATAATTTATTGGTTATATACACACCTTAGTGGGACTCATTAGTCCCAACTAAACACACCATATTGGGCCATAATTGGTCGTAAACACAACTTATTGGTTATATAAACACCTTATTAGGACTCATTGGTGCCAACTAACCCTCATTGTCCCTAAACCCACTTTATTGTGCCATCATTGGTCCTAAACACAACGTATTGGTTATATGCACACATTAGTGGGACTCATTGGTCCCAACTAAACACACCTTATTGGGCCATAATTGGTCGTAAACACAACTTATTGGTTATATACACACTTTATTGGGACTCATTGGTCCCAACGGACCCTCATTGCCCTTAAACACACATTATTGGGCCATCATTGGTCCTAAACACAACTTATTGGTTATATAAGACACACCTTACTAGGACTTATTGGTCCCAACCGACCCTCATTGCCCTACTAAACACTCCTTATAGTGCCATCATTGGTCCTAAACACAACTTATTGGTTATATACAAACCTTAGTGGGACTCATTAGTCCCAACTAAACACACATTATTGGGCCATCATTGGTCCTAAACACAACTTATTGGTTATATACACACCTTACTAGGACTTATTGGTTCTAACCGACCCTCATTGCCCTACTAAACACACCTTATTGGGCCATCATTGGTCCTAAACATAATTTATTGGTTATATACACACCTTAGTGGGACTCATTAGTCCCAACTAAACACACCATATTGGGCCATAATTGGTCGTAAACACAACTTATTGGTTATATAAACACCTTATTAGGACTCATTGGTGCCAACTGACCCTCATTGTCCCTAAACCCACTTTATTGTGCCATCATTGGTCCTAAACACAACGTATTGGTTACATGCACACATTAGTGGGACTCATTGGTCCCAACTAAACACACCTTATTGGGCCATAATTGGTCGTAAACACAACTTATTGGTTATATACACACTTTATTGGGACTCATTGGTCCCAACGGACCCTCATTGCCCTTAAACACACATTATTGGGCCATCATTGGTCCTAAACACAACTTATTGGTTATATAAGACACACCTTACTAGGACTTATTGGTCCCAACCGACCCTCATTGCCCTACTAAACACTCCTTATAGGGCCATCATTGGTCCTAAACACAACTTATTGGTTATATACACACCTTAGTGGGACTCATTAGTCCCAACTAAACACACATTATTGGGCCATCATTGGTCCTAAACACAACTTATTGGTTATATACACACCTTACTAGGACTTATTGGTTCTAACCGACCCTCATTGCCCTACTAAACACACCTTATTGGGCCATCATTGGTCCTAAACATAATTTATTGGTTATATACACACCTTAGTGGGACTCATTAGTCCCAACTAAACACACCATATTGGGCCATAATTGGTCGTAAACACAACTTATTGGTTATATAAACACCTTATTAGGACTCATTGGTGCCAACTAACCCTCATTGTCCCTAAACCCACTTTATTGTGCCATCATTGGTCCTAAACACAACGTATTGGTTATATGCACACATTAGTGGGACTCATTGGTCCCAACTAAACACACCTTATTGGGCCATAATTGGTCGTAAACACAAACTTATTGGTTATATACACACTTTATTGGGACTCATTGGTCCCAACGGACCCTCATTGCCCTTAAACACACATTATTGGGCCATCATTGGTCCTAAACACAACTTATTGGTTATATAAGACACACCTTACTAGGACTTATTGGTCCCAACCGACCCTCATTGCCCTACTAAACACTCCTTATAGGGCCATCATTGGTCCTAAACACAACTTATTGGTTATATACACACCTTAGTGGGACTCATTAGTCCCAACTAAACACACATTATTGGGCCATCATTGGTCCTAAACACAACTTATTGGTTATATACACACCTTACTAGGACTTATTGGTTCGTAACCGACCCTCATTGCCCTACTAAACACACCTTATTGGGCCATCATTGGTCCTAAACATAATTTATTGGTTATATACACACCTTAGTGGGACTCATTAGTCCCAACTAAACACACCATATTGGGCCATAATTGGTCGTAAACACAACTTATTGGTTATATAAACACCTTATTAGGACTCATTGGTGCCAACTAACCTTCATTGTCCCTAAACCCACTTTATTGTGCCATCATTGGTCCTAAACACAACGTATTGGTTATATGCACACATTAGTGGGACTCATTGGTCCCAACTAAACACACCTTATTGGGCCATAATTGGTCGTAAACACAACTTATTGGTTATATACACACTTTATTGGGACTCATTGGTCCCAACGGACCCTCATTGCCCTTAAACACACATTATTGGGCCATCATTGGTCCTAAACACAACTTATTGGTTATATAAGACACACCTTACTAGGACTTATTGGTCCCAACCGACCCTCATTGCCCTACTAAACACACCTTATTGGGCCATCATTGGTCCTAAACACAACTTATTGGTTATATACACACCTTAGTGGGACTCATTAGTCCCAACTAAACACACATTATTGGGCCATCATTGGTCCTAAACACAACTTATTGGTTATATACACACCTTACTAGGACTTATTGGTTCTAACCGACCCTCTTTGCCCTACTAAACACACCTTATTGGGCCATCATTGGTCCTAAACATAATTTATTGGTTATATACACACCTTAGTGGGACTCATTAGTCCCAACTAAACACACCATATTGGGCCATAATTGGTCGTAAACACAACTTATTGGTTATATAAACACCTTATTAGGACTCATTGGTCCCAACTGACCCTCATTGCCCTTAAACACACATTATTGGGCCATCATTGGTCCTAAACACAACTTATTGGTTATATAAGACACACCTTACTAGGACTCATTGGTCCCAACATATGACAACCTCATTGGGCCATCATTGGTCCTAAACACAACTTATTGGTTATATACACACCTTACTAGGACTCATTGGTCCTAACCGACCCTCATTGCCCTACTAAACACACCTTATTGGGCCATCATTGGTCCTAAACACAACTTATTGGTTATATACACACCTTAGTGGGACTCATTAGTCCCAACTAAACACACCATATTGGGCCATAATTGGTCGTAAACACAACTTATTGGTTATATAAACACCTTATTAGGACTCATTGGTGCCAACTAACCCTCATTGTCCCTAAACCCACTTTATTGTGCCATCATTGGTCCTAAACACAACGTATTGGTTATATACACACATTAGTGGGACTCATTGGTCCCAACTAAACACACCTTATTGGGCCATAATTGGTCCTAAACACAACTTATTGGTTATATACACACCTTATTGGGACTCATTGGTCCCAACCGACCCTCATTGCCCTACTAAACACACATTATTGGGCCATCATTGGTCCTAAACACAACTTATTGGTTATATAAGACACACCTTACTAGGACTTATTGGTCCCAACCGACCCTCATTGCCCTACTAAACACTCCTTATAGGGCCATCATTGGTCCTAAACACAACTTATTGGTTATATACAAACCTTAGTGGGACTCATTAGTCCCAACTAAACACACATTATTGGGCCATCATTGGTCCTAAACACAACTTATTGGTTATATACACACCTTACTAGGACTTATTGGTTCTAACCGACCCTCATTGCCCTACTAAACACACCTTATTGGGCCATCATTGGTCCTAAACATAATTTATTGGTTATATACACACCTTAGTGGGACTCATTAGTCCCAACTAAACACACCATATTGGGCCATAATTGGTCGTAAACACAACTTATTGGTTATATAAACACCTTATTAGGACTCATTGGTGCCAACTAACCCTCATTGTCCCTAAACCCACTTTATTGTGCCATCATTGGTCCTAAACACAACGTATTGGTTATATGCACACATTAGTGGGACTCATTGGTCCCAACTAAACACACCTTATTGGGACCATAATTGGTCGTAAACACAACTTATTGGTTATATACACACTTTATTGGGACTCATTGGTCCCAACGGACCCTCATTGCCCTTAAACACACATTATTGGGCCATCATTGGTCCTAAACACAACTTATTGGTTATATAAGACACACCTTACTAGGACTTATTGGTCCCAACCGACCCTCATTGCCCTACTAAACACACCTTATTGGGCCATCATTGGTCCTAAACACAACTTATTGGTTATATACACACCTTAGTGGGACTCATTAGTCCCAACTAAACACACATTATTGGGCCATCATTGGTCCTAAACACAACTTATTGGTTATATACACACCTTACTAGGACTTATTGGTTCTAACCGACCCTCATTGCCCTACTAAACACACCTTATTGGGCCATCATTGGTCCTAAACATAACTTATTGGTTATATACACACCTTAGTGGGACTCATTAGTCCCAACTAAACACACCATATTGGGCCATAATTGGGCGCAAACACAACTTATTGGTTATATAAACACCTTATTAGGACTCATTGGTGCCAACTAACCTTCATTGTCCCTAAACCCACTTTATTGTGCCATCGTTGGTCCTAAACACAACGTATTGGTCATATACACACATTAGTGGGACTCATTGGTCCCAACTAAACACACCTTATTGGGCCATAATTGGTCGTAATCACATAACTTATTGGTTATATACACACTTTATTGGGACTCATTGGTCCCAACGGACCCTCATTGCCCTTAAACACACATTATTGGGCCATCATTGGTCCTAAACACAACTTATTGGTTATATAAGACACACCTTACTAGGACTTATTGGTCCCAACCGACCCTCATTGCCCTACTAAACACTCCTTATAGGGCCATCATTGGTCCTAAACAAAACTTATTGGTTATATACACGCCTTAGTGGGACTCATTAGTCCCAACTAAACACACATTATTGGGCCATCATTGGTCCTAAACACAACTTATTGGTTATATACACACCTTACTAGGAATTATTGGTTGTAACCGACCCTCATTGCCCTACTAAGCACACCTTATTGGGCCATCATTGGTCCTAAACATAACTTATTGGTTATATACACACTTTAGTAGGACTCTTTAGTCCCAACTAAGCACACCATATTGGGCCATAATTGGTCGTAAACACAACTTATTGGTTATATAAACACCTTATTAGGACTCATTGGTGCCAACTAACCTTCATTGTCCCAAAACCCACTTTATTGTGCCATCGTTGCTCCTAAACACAACGTATTGGTCATATACACACATTAGTGGGACTCATTGGTCCCAACTAAACACACCTTTTTGGGCCATAATTGGTCGTAAACACAACTTATTGGTTATATATACACTTTATTGGGACTCATTGGTATCAACGGACCCTCATTGCCCTTAAACACACATTATTGGGACATCATTGGTCCTAAACACAACTTATTGGTTATATAAGACACACCTTACTAGGACTTATTGGTCCCAACCGACCCTCATTGCCCTACTAAACACACCTTATTGGGCCATTATTGGTCCTAAACACAACTTATAGGTTATATACACACCTTA
>JBCNJP010000094.1:39102-51000 GCA_039602395.1 Deinandra increscens subsp. villosa | reverse complement strand
AACGATATTAGGTTGTCTAGTAAGTTTTCGAATTCCAAATGTTCAAACCTCTATTTTCATTTTTTCCGTTTCATGTGTGTGTAATGTTTGATTTCACACATGAAATAGCCTTTAGAATACATCTAAATCACTACTAGAGTTCTTTATTGTCAATAATGCACACAAGGTGTTTGTTGAAATGCCAATGAGAAAAATAAGTATCTCGGTTATGTTTTCTTTTAACAATTTTGATGATTTTGTTCCTGTATTAGATGTCTGATCTTAAACATGGAAACATGGATCCAAATAAACGTTTCTACTCATACCAACGGCGATGATGCACATGTGCAGTAATGTTTGCATACGTCCGATAATACCTCACCCGAACCACGACTTGTTATGACATTATTCGGTGAACAATATGGTACACTTTTTATCTATAATTTTGTAAAATTTTCATACCAACAAAGAGGATGCACATGTGCAGTAATGTCCACATACGCCTGATAATACCTCACCTGAACCACAACTTGTTATGACATTACTCAGTGAACAGTATGTTACATATTATACTATTTTTAACTGCCATTTAGCCATCTATCATCACACATTAACTTGTGTAATTTACTATTGCACATGTGCAATATTAACAGTTTCTATGTTTATAATCGTATTGCAGGTGACATATTACAAAAATGCATACCTTCGTAAGTCTATACACATGCTGGTTTTGGAATTTGATGATTGACCCGCCGATTTTTGAAGAACAAACGGGAATCTCTTATGGATGGTTATAGTTTGATTGAGCAAACTTGGTTGAGTGATAAATATGTTATACATGAAGATTGGGTTCCTGAATGATTAAGACTTATCGCGATGTGCTGTTTGATGAAGACTACATAAAACAATTTGGACTTTTGATTTTATTGCACATGTATACTATTGTGACGTTTTAAAACCTTTAAGTTGTTTCTTGAATGTATTGTGCCTATATATGTTAAAGTCACTAAACAATACGTACATTCGGTGATATATTGTGCCTAGATTTGTTAAAGTCACTAAACAATTCGTACACTTTATTTTATTGCACATGTGTATTAATCTTTCATAATTTGTTCAGACAACTTGTTTGACATATCCACTACCTTTGTCCGTATCTAACAAGTTGTAGTTTAATTCGAATCCATATAGAGTTCATCGCAGATTCTTGCATTTCGATTTTTAATATGTAGTGCACATGTGCACTAGTATGAAATTCACATTTAAGCTGAAATTCATATGTATTATATGCATGTCACTTGTATTTCACATGTGCATTAATGTGACATTCATATTTATACATAAGTTCATATGTATGTTGTGCATTACAACTTTAATACACATGTGCATTAAACGTATACTTAGAACACAAGTGGTACCCTCTTGTATATCTGTATCAACCACTTTAAATAAATAAATTGCAATCATTAATAACTATATAACTGTAAGTCAACATAAAACCATATGAACCCTCTTACAATCATATCATGATCATAACAAAACAAAAAAAAACAAAAAAACAAACAAACAAACAAACAAATAATACTTTCGTGCATTGCCGCCCTACAGTTTACTACGTTTGCAAAAACGTCTTTCCTGAGTCTTAAGCTTGCCAACATGAATGCTTTAGTTTCCACCAATGTTCCAACGCCTGCTTCAATTGCGAATAGGTCATTTCTGCGTATCATACATTATACAATAACCATTATTTGTATCAACTAGGGTAAAATGCACACGTGTATTATAGATATTGTCACAATTTAATATTATTGCACATGTGCAATAATTTTTAACAGTCTCGTTATTTGTATCAGTAATGTATTTTTAATCATATTTTAAGATTAATACACATGTGCACCTATAGTTACAACCCTATTATTTGTAATTTACGATCATTGCATATGTGTAATAATATTTCAAGATTATTGCACATGTGCAATAATATTTAAAGATTGTTGCACATGCGCAATAATCTTAATAATTACACTATTTGTGTTATTACTGTATTTTTAAGTACATTTTAAGATTACTACACATGTGCACCTAAATTGACAACCACGTTATTTGTAATTGAAGATTATTGCACATGTGTAGTAATCTTGAGAGTTCCATTATTTTTTATAATTAATGTAGTTTTAATCACTTTTTAAGATTACTGCACATGTGCACCTATATTTACAAGAATGGTAATATTAAAATATGGATATGTATCACGATACTTACGAGAATGAAGCCTCAACTTCCTATCCGGTTTGTGCTCTATCGATTTTACATCCTTCTTCACAACTTTAGGATCTGTGTTAGCGCAAACATGTCGCACTTGCGGTAAAAAAATCAAATTACAATAATACACATGGAACTGAAGATTATTGCACATGTGCAGTAATAACGCACATGGAACTGAAGATTATTACATATGTGCAATTATCTTAACAGTAACATTAGTTGTGTTAATTAAGTTAAAATACACACGTGTAGTATAGTTTTGATCACATTTTATGATTAATGCACATGTGTAATCATCTTAACATCACCTTTTTTTGTATCAGTTAAGTAAAAATGCATATTATTGCACATGTGCAATCATCTTATCAGTTAGGTAAAAATGCATATAATTGCACATGTGCAATTATCTTAACATCACCATTATTTGCAAAGATAATTGTCAAAATTGAATCTAATTAGGAACAATAATATTCACTATTACTAGGTATGTACCTTTATAAAAATGGATCTCAAATTAAAACAACTAGGTTATTTGAAGTTGAGTGTAGAAAATAAAAGTCAAAATTGAAGCTACTTAGAAACGAAATTAGATAATAAACTAGAACTACCTGTACTCCATATACGGATCGAAATTATCGCCGCTCCATCCCCGTGTTTTATCAGAAGCCATGAAGGAGAAAGTAATTAAGCTTAATATCATTTCCCAACACTTGAACCCTAACGGTCGCTCTCTCTATCTTCACTTCGCTTCGCAAGCTCCTGCCAATTGACGTTACCGACACTCTCGACCGCTTAATCTCACATCGCATTCCATTATCAACATTGTTTACCTTCAATCGACGCATGTCGTATTCTTCGGTGAAATCGATGGTTTGCATTCATGTGAGGGGGGTTCGAAACACTAGAATCGTCACCTGAATGTCCTCGTTGGCTCCCAATTTCAATCGCGTGTGGTGATCTCCCGATCGTCGTTCTGTGGGGATGTGTGGAATCTAGGGTTTTTCTTTTCTTAGCCTGAGATATATTAGATGGACTTTTAATGTTCCAAAAGTGCCCCTCCATGTATTTTAGTTTCTAAAATCTTGAATTTACACTTTCAGCCCCTCCCCTTAAAAAAACAAGTTGTTTTCGTGTTTTCGCAATAAAACTTGTTTTCACAGGATCCTTACCCTATATATATATATATATATATATATATATTTTACCTTTTATGTAAAACCATGATTTTTGAGTTAATATATACACGAAAATATTAAAACTATATTTTAATTTCAAAACGACAAGTTAAACATGTTTATAATTCAAAATATGACTTACGGTATTTAATATACGGAGGGAAATAGTTTTAATGTGATTCCAAAGACACTCGATGACCAAAATCACCAAATAGCACAAAAAGAATAAATAACAGAGGTTGCTAGGATTGAACCCGCAACCTCCAATGTATAGCGCAGCGCCCCTACCACTCGGCAAGTTCTTCTGATCAGTTTATATGGTGGCCAGTAATAGTTTTATAGACCAGTGGAGGACAGAAACGAGTTTCTAAGGAAAAACAGAAAAAGAATGAAGGGGCTGGGTTTCGAACCCTCGAGCTCAGGGATCACGCCCAAGTGTCTTAACCACTAGACTAGCGGCGCTTTTGTTTATTAAACGGGACTTAATATTTGTATTCATTCCAGTAGCGGTGTCTTCTTCTTCCTCTTGAACTCCGGTGATCGGAGATTTATTCCGGTCACCGGAAAAAACGTGAAATATAACAAGGAACGACAGAAAATTGCGGTTAACTTAAATAAACTATTACCTTGAACCGGAGATGAGAGATTGAGGTGTTTTGATGCCGAAACCGATTCCGAACTCGAACCCTCTTTGAACCCGAACCTCGAACGCAACCCTGGTTTGCTTCAAATCTGATCTCCAGTCGATGGCAGTGGTGGAGTGGCCGCAAGAACTCTCGATTGGTGGTGGTGTGTCGCCGGAATTTCTTTTCACGGTGGGGGTTCTTGAGAACAGAGACGCGAGGAAGGAGAGTTTTGGAATGATTGAAATGGGGTGAATGAGTTAGGATGAATTGCTTGATCAGTCATGTGAATCACACCCGGTTGTAACCGTCGATAGCCATAATCATTTTTGAATGTCGATTGAATGCGGTGATGGACGGTATTGATGCTGGTGACACGAACAGCCAGCGGTTACAAATTGCTTACTTAAATCCACTTTAAATAATGTTTACGGATTTGACGGGATTGGTCCCTCCAGACTTTACAAATTTGAGGTTTAAGTTTTGACAATTACAACACTAATCCCTGAGAGGGGATAATAAGTATTATCCGAAGGGAACTCGAGGATGATACTTATTATCTAAAGGAAAAGACTTCCTCCGACAGATCTTGCCAAATTTTTAGGGGAAGGAGAGGGGATAATAAGTATTAATAGAAGGGAACTCGAGGATGATACTTATTATCTAATGAAAAGACTTCCATAATACATAGTATCTGAAGGGAACTCGAAGATAATATGTATTATCTCAGGGGAAGTCCTTAGCTGAGGGGAAGTAATCAGCTAAGGGGAAGTCTTTAGAGGTCTTGGGTTCACGCGACACATTGTCACATAAAATCATAAAATAATGTATGAACTTATATATAAATATATCACATGCTATCAGAATATAATTCTTCAAGTTATCGTATCGATACTTAGTCTCAAGTGTATGCTCGTATAGTGACGGTTATACAAAACCCTAGTTGCTAAAGTCAGCACAGTCAACACATAAATGTTCACACAACATTTAATATGGTTTACGTTCAGTTAATGTCAGGAAATGACCTGAAAAGTCGGATTGTCACAGTATCCCCTTGTTGAAGAATTTTCGTCCCGAAAATTGCAGCACTGTTAACGAGCTTGACACAAAGAAAAGAGAAAAAAAATTCTTAGTCGTCACATCATCCCCTTGTTGAAAGAATTTCGTCCCGAAATTTAAATCAGTGAAATTGCTTGAAGAGTCGAATTAACAGTAACATATCGAACGAATTCAGGTTTCCTATTCCAAATGGAGTGATTGATGTTATGATCAAGAATGTGTACTCCGATGTTGAGGAGATGCCAAATGTTTAGAGGTTTTCGAAAGGAATTCGAATGGAAAGTATAGAAAGTGATTCTTTTTTTTTTTTTCCAGGTTCTCTTACAAGAAGAGTTGAACAAATGTACTTCAGGAATCGTGTTGCGTGACCAGGACGAACGGAGTGACACGATAACATAAGTATCTTAAATCAAAATTTCAATATGAAGAACAATCATAATACATCCGAGTAGTTTCCAGCTATTGTACCCAATAATGGGAGTGAGGTTCCCACGTCGTGTGTCGTTTTCAGTTAAGGAATTCACATTCACCAATAACCCAGGTAAATCGAAGAGAAAGGAATATGAGTATGAGAAGATTGTGTGTGCATCAGGTCAATCGGAGTGGAGTGTGTTTAATAGTCTCATCGTGTAACGAAAATGTAAACGTCTAGATTTTACCTAGGAGTTAGCAACTAGCATAGAATTACACAAGACTGGTCAAGTTATCATGAGGACCCATTGGTTCATTTAGTACTTTATGAGGTTATGACCAATTAAGTTCACATGATTCACAATAACATATAAATTCACATTTTATGAAATAACGCTTCAGATAGCATACGAGTTTCTACAAAGATTTCTTTTAAAGGTTAATGCGGTCAAAGAGTACTAGCATGCAATCTATCATAAAGGTTTTACCATACAACGCATACAATTGTCCCAACACCTTGTATACTAGTATATGACCTTAACATGACATATCTCTAGCATATAAGTTCATAAACTAACCAACACAACCCATACGGCGCAAAGTTGACGGGACAACTTCACACAGTCTTGTCATTCCCACAGAGGTAGGAGACTTAGGACCTTGTATGGTGTATGGTTTTCACACTCAATCAATTTAATACATTCACAACATGTCATTTTCTAGTTCCTAACACGTTCATACACATAACTAATCATGCAATTCTACGCAACTTATGTTTAAACCAGCACTTCAATAATTAATCAGTTTACATACCCTGAACATAGTACTAGATTCTCAAATCTTAGCATGCCTAAACACGTATGTTTTATAAACATTTCCCATGAGAAAATCAAAAGCAAACAAACTATTTATCATGGTTAAATGGTTCAACAGCCTGTCTCACATACTAAAATATAACTGGCAACACACTGATTTTGTGACAAAAGAATTGAGGTCCAAAGAGAAATCCAATCAAGAGCTCACAACCATTTAAAAGGTAACATGTAGCAGTTTGTATTTAGAAAAGAATTACTCAAATCCTGTTAAGAACTTTTCATTTTAGGTTCAAATTCAAATTGGAGCTTAGTACAACATATCATCATGCATATTACCTTGGTAAGGTATTCCAAAAGATAAGGGCGTGAAGTTTCCAACAAAACAGAAGTGTAAACTATGAGGTACCGAATATCGAAAGGTGCTCATCAGGCATGAGAAATAGCAAACCTGAGACGACGAGCGCCAACGACGTAGTTCGTGAATACAGAAGATCAAGCAATATCATGAAGGTTTGAGCATGCTTTAAGAAGAAAACATATAGAAAACACATAAAGCATAGATTTTGGGACTCACGGATGATTCTAGGATCGATAGATGAGATGAGATGATGGTCTAGAGGCTGAGATCTTGGTCCTTAGGTGATCTTCTCAGCTGACCAGGAGAGTGTGTGTGTGTTGTTGTGTGGTTTGAGCAAATGAGGCTACTAGGGTTTATAATGTTTATTTATATCAGGGGCTAGTTTCGCTGGCAGTTTCGCTGGCTGGCGAAACTGGCTCTGATCTCGGACATACTGATCAGTCTAGCCTGCTACCGGGCGAATCTGTAGTTTCGCTCGGTAGTTTCGCTGACTACCAAATCTAGGCAATTTTCACATAATCAAGTATTTACAATTTATCATGCTATACACAATAATAAGTCATGTATTTAAATCACATTGCACATAAAGATAATCAATGATGAACACATAACACATATGGACGGGTTCGGTGATCAACCAAAGGTCGTGGACGTATTCGGCCTAGTTATGCATTAGCTACTTATAACGTAACTAACGGGTTTGTCTAACGGAAGTTAACCTTGAAATTCTCGGGTGTCACATAGAAAGAGGAGGAAACTGAAGCCTGGAGCTTTGCAGCTGTTCGTTGGAAATGGTTTGCCAGCAGCTGTGGAAGCTATAGGAGAATTTCATTTAATTCTGCCTTCTGGGTTATCCATTGTATTAGACAATTGTCATTATGCACCTTCTATCACTAGAAGTGTTATTTCAGTTTCTTTATTGAAAACCCAAGGATACATTAATGTTTTTAATGATATCGGTATTTCAGTTTCTAAAAATAATGTTCATTATTTTGATGCTATTCCTTGTGATGGCATTTATGAGATTGATATGCGTGGTTGTGTTTCAAATAATTCAATGTTCACAGTTAGCAAACGAGCCAAAACTAGTTTGGACTCTACCTATCTATGGCACTGTCGTCTTGCCCATGTTGGCAAAAACCGCATTGAAAGACTTCAACGTGAAGGGATCTTACAATCAAATGATGAATCATTTGATCAATGCGTTTCCTGCATCTCAGGAAAGATGACAAGAAAACCCTTTCCGAACAAGCCGCAAAGGGCAAAAGAGCTACTTGGACTCATCCATACCGATGTATGTGGCCCATTTAGACATGTGTCAAGAAAAGGTGCTAGCTACTTCGTGACTTTCACGGATGATTTCAGCCGTTATGGTTATGTTTACTTGCTTAAACATAAACATGAGGTATTTGAAACATTCAAAGAGTTTAAGAACGAAGTTGAAAATCAACTCGGTAAGACCATCAAGATCCTTCGATCGGATCGTGGTGGAGAATACTTAAGCCAAGAGTTTAAGGATTATCTTAAAGCGTGTGGAATTATCCAACAGCTTACTCCTCCTTATACTCCTCAGCATAATGGAGTGTCTGAGAGGAGGAATCGAACCTTACTAGAGATGGTGAGGTCGATGATGAACCTTACAACTCTCCCATTATCATTTTGGGATTTTGCTCTAGAAACCGCTGTACGCGTTCTAAATATGGTTCCAACCAAGAAGGTTGAAAAGACACCATATCAATTATGGCATGGAGAAGTCCCTGTGTTGTCTTACTTAAGAGTCTGGGGATGTGAGGCACTTGTGAAGCGTGATACGCCTGACAAATTACAACCCAGGACTACTAAGTGCATCTTCGTGGGATACCCAAAGGAAACAATGGGTTACTACTTCTATAATCCCTCCGAAAACACTGTTCGTGTTGCTCGATATGCTGAATTCTTTGAAAAGAATTTTATAGCTCAAGAGAACAGTGGGAGAATTGTAGAACTACTAGAAGATGTGTCACCTTCTGAAACAACTAGCAATCATCAACTTGGGGGGGAAAATGTTCAAAGAGATGAACCTCAAGTCGATGATGTTGCGATTCCACTTCGTAGATCCGAAAGGGTCGTACGTGAACCGGATAGATGGATTGGTCTAGTCGAATCCGAGGATAACGTATCAGGAGATCTCAATGAGCCTCCAAACTTCAAAGCTGCATTATCAGATCCGGAATCTGACAAATGGCTTGAAGCTGCGAAAGTGGAAATGAAATCCATGCAAGATAACCACGTTTGGACCCTGGTTGATCTTCCTCCTAACGCAAGAACCGTTGGGAGTAAATGGCTCTTCAAGAAGAAGACCGACATGGATGGAAATGTACACACCTATAAAGCTCGTCTCGTGGCGAAAGGTTATACTCAACGTTTTGGCGTTGACTATGATGAGACCTTTTCACCAGTTGCAGACATTAGAGCTATTAGGATTCTCTTAGCCATAGCAGCGTACTATGACTTTGAGATATGGCAAATGGATGTTAAGACTGCCTTCTTAAATGGTTACTTGGATGAAGAAGTCTATATGGATCAACCTGAAGGGTTCATTGATCCAAAACATCCCAACCAAGTATGCAAGCTTCAAAGGTCTATTTATGGACTAAAGCAAGCATCGAGGAGTTGGAATAAACGGTTTGATGAAGAAATCAAAAAGTTTGGTTTCGTTCAGAATCCCGATGAGCCATGTGTATATCGCAAAGCTAGTGGGAGTAATGTTACTTTCCTTGTCTTATATGTAGATGACATATTGATAATAGGAAAACACATTCCAATGTTGCAAGATGTAAAATCCCATCTTGGAAAGTGTTTTGCTATGAAAGACTTGGGAGAAGCAGCATTCATTCATGGAATCAAGATCTATAGAGATAGAACTAAGCGGTTGATTGGACTAAGTCAAAGTGCTTATATTGATAAGATCTTGAAGCGATTCAAGATGGAGAATTCCAAGCGTGGTAATGTACCTATGCAGGAAGGACTTGGTCTGTCGGTCAAACAAGGTGCTTCTACACCTGATGAGGTGAAGCGTATGCAGAGAGTCCCTTATGCTTCGGCTGTAGGATCTATAATGTATGCGGTGAGATGCACTAGACCTGATATAGCGTTCGCGCAGAATATCGTTAGCCGTTATCAACAGAATCCAGGTGAAAGTCACTGGACTGCTGTTAAGACCATTCTCAAGTACCTACGGGCTACTAGAGATTTGTTTTTGGTATATGGGGGAAATCCAGATCAAGAGCTCAAAGTGACCGGATACTGTGATGCTGGATTTCAGACTGATAGAGATGACACGAAGTCTCAGTCTGGGTACGTCTTCGTTATGAATGGAGGCGTTGTGGATTGGAAAAGCAAGAAACAAACCACAGTTGCTATGTCTGCAACAGAGTCTGAGTACATTGCTGCTTCGGAAGCTGCAATGGAGGCTGTCTGGATAAGGAAGTTTATTAGTGGGCTAGACATTGTCCCCACAAGTAACTTGCCGATCGACATGTACTGCGATAACTCGGGTGCATTAGTCATCGCCAAAGAACCTGGAGTTCAGAAGGGCGCCAGACACTATGCCAGAAGATATCACTATGTTCGTGAGCAGATCGAACTAGGTGAAATCAAATTACTCAAATTTCACACAGATAGTAACTTAGCTAATCCTTTTACGAAAGCTTTGTCGAGGCCGAAGCTTGAAAGGCATGCCGAGGGCATGGGACTTAAATTGGCTGGTTAAATCATGTATGTCTGATGTTCGGTATTTGGATAAAGGACGTTAAGCAATTTCTGTTTATATAATGAAATAAAGTATTTGATATGTTTGATTTCATTTAATGGTTAAGTTGTGTCCTATATTTGCATGTTTAATCCTTGAGTACTTGTCAAGTATTCTAAATTGTCCATTGTCGATTAACTATATGGGAATATAGTTAAACTAAGACAAAATCTGAGTGATTGGTTAGGATGGTCCCACCAAACTCACATGGTATTCATTGGATGCATACTGGACTGACCCACTAACGAATTGTCACTTTATGGATCGTCGTCATTGAGTGAAATTCGTAAATGGTTGCTTTACTCATCCTTAGACTTGAGATACAAGCAGGTCATGCATGTATGGATTGCACCTACTTGATATAGGTCTAACTATCCTGAATAAGGTAGTACAAAAGGGCTATTTTCAGTAAGTGTAGTGAAGTATGTGACTTGACACGTGTAGTCAAGAGGATTTGTTCCTTCAGCTTTGTGCTGAAGCAGATACCACTGGGCCCCTCATTGGACTAATTAAGATGTTTGCATGGCCGTGCCCAAATGAAATCTAGAGATGTCTCGGTTTGCAATTTGGTAATCTTAAGTTAGTTGTGAGAATGAGAAACAGAATCGTTAAAGTATGAAATGACTTGATCCATATTCATATTTAACACGGTATCGGTAACAAAGGGATAGTAAATGACTGTACCATTTAAATACACTTTGAGAAACTGTACTTAAATATTTCTGGGAGCATTGGCGTGTTGCTAGACGCTAACCAATGTTATTACCTTTTCTATTGCAAGCTCAAGTGGGAGCTGTAGGGATATGATCATGTAATAGTAAAAGTATGTCCGGATATTATTTAAGCCTACGGGGTCACACGTCTCGACACCAAATGTATTGATATTAATTAATAGTTAATTAATACTTATCACGAACATTTAACGAGATTTCGTTAAAAACTGACAGTTAATTGTTAACAGAGGGGTGTTAGTTGTAATTAGAGAGAATTGTAATTGGATTACAATTGAGAAAAGGTTGTGGATAAGGCCTCTAGGCCGATTTCGCTAGGGCTCTTATGCCTATCCCTTTTGCTTGTTTATCAAGTATTCTAATCCTATAAATAGACCCTCTGGGTTTAAGGATTAGTTGCTGCTTTATGAGATAAAGAAAACTCTAATTCTCTCTCTACTCTCTCTAAATTTCGGCAACAAGAAAACCCAAGGGGGTTGCGATTTCTTGTGTGGTTCGACCAAGCCTACATCAAGAAGAGGTTCGTGATCGGTTGCTAGCACATAGCATTGGTGTGTCGTGTGTGCGATCGTAGAGGGATTTATATCAAATCCTCCAAGAGATCAAGGCTTGCCGAGCTAAAAAGGTACACGTTCTAATACCGGTTAGTTAGATTAATTCATAGGATTCTTTTCGCTGCGTACTCGTGTTTT
>JBCNJP010000094.1:13602-38602 GCA_039602395.1 Deinandra increscens subsp. villosa | reverse complement strand
TTTCGAGCCTTAGAAGATCAAGGAGGTGCCCAATCATTCGTGAGATCGAAGCATTCGAAGATTTGGCCATCGATCGACTTTGGTTTGCATTTACAATGAAGTTTATTTACATTACTTTTGTTGTTATCATTAGTTTAGTCATGAGAGTCTAACTCTCTTGATATCTTCTATGACAATGTGATCTATTTAGTGTTTTACCTATGATTTGACATTGACAAGGTTTTACATAATTATTTGAGTAAAATATTTAAGATTCCTTTTGCATATTAAACATGTGTTGTCGAATGATGTGTTTGATCCATTCCTAGTAGTTTTTGATTTGGTTGGTAGGATAGATGTATTATGCTTATTGCATTGATGCTATTTCTTAGTTGTTATCTAGAGATTTCATATGTATTTAGGAATTCTAGCGAGCTTAGACAGGAAATGGTGATATGCATGTTCAATAATCTATCTTGATTAAGTATGTCTTTATGTTTGGTCATGAAGTTTAGCTTCCATGTCTTGGGTAAAAGGAATAGTAAAGTGACTAAATATAATGTGTATGTTATGGTATGTAAGTGGGTTATAACTTATTAGTCCATCATGGTTAATCAGAGTGGGATTGGTCTATGATCCTAGGTCTTGGATCATGTGCTTAGTGTCCTATAGCTAGGTCACTAATTCGTGGATACTTCATTATGGCTATGGTTTTAATTGCTGATTTATGAGTTTAGCGACTATAAATCCATTAGACATGTAGTATACATTATGTCAATGTCAGGTCTAGGTAATGCATGAATAGTGGTCAATCTTAGATGATATTTGTTTCGTAATCTGAATTCTCATTTGCTATTATTTGCTGCTACCAATTTGCTTTCTTGTTTGCTATCTAGTAGTTGTAGGAATTGTGACAGACTCCTAATGATAATAATTAGGTTTTGTATGATTACACCATTGCTTCCTTAGGTCGACAGTGAGTTATTCTTAATGCTACCGTACGATAGGTCTGCTTTCCTATATGTGCATGCGTAGTTATAAGATGATTTAGGTCTTATAAATTTAAAGGTCATATTTGCATATTTTATTTATATAAACTCGTGTGCATCAAAGGCTTTTTGGCGCCGCTGCCGGGGAAGCAAGTCGTCATTCTGGACCTAGTTAGATTAGTTAGCTTAGGTAGTCTTTCCTTTCTGTTTTGCACTTCTTCGTTCAAAATTTCAGAAAAACCAAAAAAATCTAAAAATCCAAAAAAAAAAATCTCCTGCTATTTCCACTCGTGCGAATCTCCAACTTCTTATTCAAGCTTTCGAAGATCCTAAACACGTCATACACTAACCAAGAAGGATGGGGGGTGCAGCGCAGCGTACGATCGCTGATTATGCAAAGCCAACACTCAAAGGAGGGCAATCAAGCAACACAAGACCCACCATTCAAGGGAAGTTCGAGATCAAGCCTGAAGTCATCCAGATGTTTCTAAACACTTCACAATTCCACAGGTTAGCAAATGAGTGTCTACACGTGCACATTAACACGTTTCTCGAAATGTGTGACACATTCAAGCTCGATGGTCTTACTAACGATGCAGTCTTGCTTCGTTTATTTCCATTCACTCTGGCAGGCAATGCCAAAACTTGGCTTAAGACCCTACCAGCAGGTTCCATCACTACATGGGATCAGTTGGCTGAGAAGTTCTAACTCAAATACTGTTGGATTTAGGTGTTCAGACCCGACTACATCAAGTACCCGACCCGGTCAAGACCCGTAAGAGTTACACCGGAGGCAACGGGTATTTAAAGTCCGCTTACTTTTATAACCGGCAAATTCGCAGAAGAATTAATTATTTGTTTATTAAATAGTTTAATAGATAAATAATTAATTACTTATTTAAATTACTGTTAATCATCAAGATTAATTAAGCGACTAAAGACGTTAAACAATATTTAGGTCATGGACGGAAATCAACGAATTATTGGTTTGACTAATATTCGTTATATAACGGGAAGCGATGAAAATTTAAAGAGTTAAATGTTAATCTCGAAAATAAAATGGTTCGATTAAGGATTATGTAAAATCGAGGGGCTAAACGGAAACTAAATCAGTTATAAATATAACTGATTAAAGGAGACGAAACCCTAATCCTCAAAGTGAGAATTTTCGGCCCCCTTCTCCTCCCTCTCGAGAATCCGACGCCGACGGCACCCTAGCCACCGCCGTCTCCCTTGTTCTCCGACAATCCGTTCGCGAGAACCCTAATCCTAAATCGCCGCCACTGCCACGTCGTTCCGCCGCCGATCGCCGCTCACCAAGCCGCCGCCGCGCGCCCTCCTCCCTTGCCACCGCCGCAGCTGCACCGCCGCAGCCGCCTGCCATCGAGTCGTCGCGACCAAGCCGCCGCAGCAGCAGCCCGGAGAAGCCGAGCCGCCGCCGCCTGCAGCCCAGCCGTAGCCGACCGCCGCACACCACCGACGTCACCGTCGCTCGCAGCCGCCGCCCGAGCCAGCCGCTGCCACTCCTCGCCGTCGCCGGTTTCACCGCCGACAAACCTAAGCCGCGAATCGCGTCATTCACGTGTTCCGCCGTCGTCCGCGAAACCCTAATTTCGCGCCTATCCGACCTACGGGATTTCGGTGTCGTGTCACCGAGTGTAACCCGTATCTGCGAGGCCGTTTCGATTTGCCCGTCAAATCGTTCTGCGAAACCCTAGCGTCACCCGATGACTTCCGATGTCTCAAGCGTCTGGTTGAATCACCGCTCAGGTATATCTAAACTCGTCATTAGTTTAGATTTAATTGTTTATTTATTTAAGAATATGTCGCGTTTTGTTTAACGTATTTTTGGTGTTTGCGCGTTATGGTGATTGTCGAATCCTGTTGTTTTGGTTTACGTTAATTAACTGGTTTTCGCGTTAGTAAATTAAAACGTTTTCCGCTACGTATTAAATTAAATGTTAATTTAATTATTTAAATTATATTTACTCGGTAATTGATTAAATAATTATTTATTGTAAATAATTATTTTCATAAAAAGAAAATTGCTATTACCGAGACCCGAATGCCACTGTCGTAATCCAACAGTGGTATCAGAGCCTTGATCACCACACGCAAACCCAAACCGGTCAATTTAAACCGGTGTACTTTCGCGAACTGGGGTTCTGAACCCGAAAGTCGCGAAATTGAATGAATCGCCTTTTAAATATGTTTAGTCGATTTGAATCCACTAAACATAATCCGATTAAATTAAATTGATTGAATTATCTTTCGTGCATATTCGGCCCCAGCCCTATTTTGTTTTGTCATTGATTCATTATGGTTTGGCCCGTTAGGCCCATGTTGTCTTGTTTTGGATTGGCCCACTTTTAATGGGTTCAAAGTTGTATTTTGTTTAAAATAGAATACTTTTGTTTTAAATTATAATTGCTCAACTTCGCTTGGACGAACGAGACGAGTTTGATACAAGGACCCATTTGAGATTATCCCTTTTGGATTTTTCGAAAATGGACAAAAGCCAATACAAGACCGACGTTTCCAGATGACACACAGGAGCTTGATTGTAGCCAGTGGGAGCAACTAAATCGATCAGGAGTTTTTCTATTCTCGTGGTTGATTTACTTTTACGTCCCTTGACCTTCATCGATATTGTCATAGGCTCTGACAATATCGAAACCCCTGCATGGCCGGATATGTACATGTGTGTTTGCTTGTTTTTGGTTGCTTGTCTTAATTTTTAACGCGCCAACTAAAATCCAAACTTAGTTTTATCGATATAAAACTAATTTTTCAATCGATTAAATAAAAGTCCTAATTTTATTACGACTTCATAAAATTTATCAACCAATTTAATTCGACATTAAATTCGGATTTTTCGATAAAGTAATCGAACATTAATAAGATTGGTTATCGTCTCGTGACACGTAGATCATTAATACTTAGGTTAGTTAAATGATCGTCCCGAGTGAGATAGGATTCATAAAATCTGTCGTCATATTAAATAATAAAATATGACCTAATAATCCTATCTGGTAAGCCTAAAACTGGTAGTCTATGCCATCCTATGTCAAGTCTAACTTGGAACATATTGACCGATACATCCGTGTTGGAGTATTTCAACACCGCACGTGGTGTTTAGGGTATCTTCCAAGGTGAGCGTATTGGAGTATTTCAACACCGTACGCGCGCGTTGACCACTTAGGACAACTACTATTTTCTTTACACGCACCTTTGGTATTTCAGTATTTCAACACCGTACCTGAAAATGGCTAACATGGAAAACGTGTTAGAGGCTGAGGTACCTGAGGAACATGAACCTGACACGGTCGCGGCGCGAAACGCCCATAACACACTAAAAACAAATGCCAAAAATGTCGTGTGTCTTATGCTAGCCACCTTGAATTCTGAGATTCAGAAGAACATGGTTGACAGGACGGCTTTTCAGATGATCGGTGATCTGAGGGGCATGTTTGAAACTCAGGCCCGACAGGAGCGCTATGACACCGTTGTGACACTCATTAGCTATCGCATGGCAGAAGGCGCTCCCGTCAGCCCTCATGTCCTGAAGATGAAGGGTTACATCGACCGTTTAGCAAAACTGAATTATGTCATCCCCGCCGAAATGGCGACTGACCTGATTCTTCACTCACTGTCCAGGGCCTTCACCCCTTTCCGGGTAAACTTTAACATGCACAGCATGGTAAAGACAGTGACTGAACTTCACGGTATGCTTAAGACTGCTGAAGTTAATTTTGTTAACGGCAAGGCACCCGATGTACTCGTGATCCGATCAGGAGGCGTCAAGAAGCCCGAGGTCAAGAAGGGCAGGCGTGGGAACAAGAAGAAAGGCAAGGCAGCTGTCACCAGAGCGTCTGGAAGCTCCCAGAAAGGCAAGCCTAAGGCAACCAAAGTACCGTCGGCTGAACAACGCGAGTGTTTTGAATGCCACAAGATGGGGCACTGAAAAAGAAACTGCCCAGAGTATCTTGCCAAGGTGAAAAGCGGGAAAGCCCATCCGGGTAATTCCTCAGGTATACACATAAGTTTATGTTGTTTAATGCTTCACTTATTCCTACAAAATATATGTTTGACATCGTTGGTCCTCACTGATCTTTGACAGTGCTAATGAAGGTGTTTTGAGAAGAAAACCAATCAAACAACGATAGATGATAATTTCCAATAGCTAAAATGGGTTTCTAGTATTGAACAATCACAACATCAACCAAAAGAATGATAAGAGATGAACAAAAAGCTACAAAGATGTAATAGAATGCTCCTAGCCGTCACCAAACTTACCAAAAATGCAGAAATCTGTATTAGGGTTGAGAATGTTGCAAAAGTTACAAATGAGAGCACAAAGGCTGCTATTTATACACATCAGTACATAGTTTCGCTGGTAGTTTCGCTGGCCAGGCGAAACTATCACTAAGACAGACTAATCTAGATACCGAGCGAAACAACAGTTTCGCTCGGTAGTTTCGCTAACTACCTAAAAGACAAGATTATAATTGAAACTAATCTAAACAAGTAGACTTAACAAAACTATGAATTCATCCCTACATTGATCTTCAATATTCCCCCTAGGGAGGGATTCAGCCTCTTGATCTTCATTCTTCAGCTCCGGCTTCACTCGGGCTTGGCTCTTTGTTCCGTTCCGATTCCCCCCAAAACATTTGACTCATCAGCAGCGGGGACATCTGCCTCTGATTCCCCCAAAACAGTTGGCTCATTAGCAACGGGGACATCAGCCGGCTTCACAACTTGTTCAGATGATTCTCCAAGACCGCCCCAAGATTTGTTCATCTGGTTTGCCAAATCCCTATCTTCTTCCATTCTGTCTTCATCAGCCCTTACCTTCTGTGCTAAATCCTTGATTTCTTTGACAATCCCCCGGGCCTTGTTGGCAACTCTCATAAACAGATTTGCCTCTTCAGCTGTGTCTTCTCCTGCCCCGCATCGGATTGGATTCTTGCACAAGGTCTTCAGATCATCGTTGCTAAATGAAAAGACTTCCATTGGATCAAACAATCTAATCTCAGCATCTTCTCCAAATCTGATAACTGCCTCACCGGTTTGATTATCATAAAACCATTTCTTGAATAACTGCAGCCTTGAAAGTTGTTGATCTGGAATTCTGACCCTGTTCATTGTTTTAGCTGTTTTGAACTTCAGGTAGATTTTGGGCTTTCCAGTTGTTTCATCAATTTCAGTCCTTGACTTCTTCCTTTCACCTTTCATATACCCAAAGGACACAAAGTCGTCTTTCGCAGCTTGCTGCAGCATCATCTTCAAATTTTTTGCCCTTCCACTTTGGTCTTCATCAATAAGGGGGAGCTCTGCCAACCTCCTCAGATCCCATCTAGGCAAGGTCTTGAAGCTATCACGTTTGTGTATATATGAGATGCTGCCCCCTCTCCGTTTAATCATGAAGGCATGAATGTCAGCGTTGAATTTCCAGCTTATGATGTGACGATCAGACTCTTTCCTCTTCGGTTGTGAGATATTTTGGAATAAAGGAGTCTGATCTTCAATTTCAGGCTTGGTGAATCATTCTTCTCTTCTCAAATCAATTACTTCTTGACTGACAGAGCTGATTTTTGCTTGATAAGTCAGGGAATTTTCAGTCAAAGAATAGTTTTCAGGCTCTGAAAGATCATCAATTTCAGCCTCTTCATCACTTTCATAAAAAAGGTGGTGGAATTGTGCTTGGACGATCTCTGGCTGTTTATTTGTTTCAAAACTATAAAGATTTATATCACTTACATTAATGGCATCCAGATCTTCAACATTCACAGCACCACTTCCACCTGCTTCGATTCCACCTGAACCACTTCCACCTGCTCCTCCAGATCCACCAGTACCACTCCCACCTTCTCCTCCTGTTGCAGACTTTGAGAAATCAGTCATTGAATCAATCTCAGCTTTACTCATCTGGTTTGGCATATTCAGGTGTTTTTTAATCTCATTCATTTCCACCAGCAGGGTTTTAATCAGTGAAGATTGTTTCACGATAATCTCATTCATATTCTGGATCTGCTTATCCTTCTCCTTCTCTCTGATCTCTGAATTGACCAGCTTGGTCTTAATCATCCCCAGTTCATTTGCCAAAGAGGTATTTACACCTCGGATGACATCTTCATCCAACTCTGATCTGGGATCAACCTTTCTTTTCTTGGTTGCCCTCATTTCTTCTTCAGCAGGTGCAGTCTGTTTTTGCTTTGACCCTTTTCTTTGTTGTGTCAAATTTTCAAGCTCATCTTCAATTTCATCAGCTGGTTCCTTTCCAGAGCTTCTTACATACTGTTTCCTTTTACCCTTAACATTCTCACTTTCTTTCCGGTCATTTCTTCTCTTGTTTTCAGATTCAATCAACTTCTGAATATATTCGTACCTCTTTGCAGAGTACATATGCTTCATCAGGTAAGTGGTGTACCCGGAGAAATCGGGTCTTTTAGCAGCGCAATCTGATAGAATCCTTGGGTGCATCGGATTTACAACGAGGGCTACACCCATCTTTGGCAGATTCGGCTCAAGGTGATCGATTATCATTTGCAAAAATCTTGGATACAGGAGCCATCTTGACTTCTTTAGCGCTTGAATGTTGGAAACCATTGCGTCAAAGATTCTCTGAGGTATGTTGGCTTTCTTTCCTTTACAAACCAACAGCATGGCCTCGGCCCAGATCAAGTTCAAACCATCAGAACCACCTTTTCTGTTATCCAAGCAGGAAATGAAGACATGAGCGATGTATCTCCATTCCTTCGACATTAAAGATTTTTTAATTTCTTTCTTGTTCTTCCATAACTCACCACCTTCATAACCCATTTCTCTCTCAAATCCTTTCAAAACATCCAGTTCCTTCAGCTTTGTTACTTCACCAACGTCGTCTTCAAGTTTGAGAGCTTCAGCAATTGTTTTCATGGTGATCACAATATCCTTCTGCATAACTTTGGCCCGAATACATTCTGGTTTGGCCTTTACGTCGTACTCAGCAGTCAGCCAGAATTCTCTGATATGCCTTTCGTCCATGATCGACATGTGTGATATAGCGTGAAAGATGCACGATTTCTTTAGCCATGCTATACAATCTCTAAATCCAATTGACTTCTCGGTGCCATCATCCAAAAATGCTGTAACGTTGCTTCGTGGCTCGTGCTTTAAATTTGACATTTTCTGCGTATGAAACCGAGATTTTGTGAGTTAAAAAGAATTTAAAATTAAATTGAATTTAAAAAGATAGTTTCGCTGCGAGACAGTAGTTTCGCTTAGAAACCATAGTGTCGCGACACAGCGAAACCGACAGATTCGCGAGAAAGGTCGCAGCGACACTGACGAAGTCTCGAGTTTCGCTGCGAGACTGTAGTTTCGCCGAAGGCGAAACAGCAGTTTTGCTGGGAATCACGGCGACACTGTCAACGAAATTAGGGCATTATCGCTGAACAGTTTCGCTCGTGATTTTGAACTTTCGTTCAGTTTCGCTGAAGGAACATGTAGTTTCGCTGAAAGCGACTTTTCAAATTCAAAAATTCGGAAATCGATTTTTAAGCTTTTCTTTTCAATCAAAACCAACTGTAAACAAGATAAGACGATCAATCGAGCAAAATGTTGGTCTAAACACAGTTTTATTATCAGATAAAGATGCCGAGAACTCTTTAAGCGCCGATTAACATTAAAACCCTAAAAAATTCGCGTTTTCAGATGCGATGAATGCAAGGGGATGTCCAGAAACTGTATACCTCAAACCGATATCGGTTAAACGAGAAGAAACAAATTAAACAGTTTTGGCGAATTTGGGAGTTTCGCGAGTGAGAAGGTTTTTGCAGGTTTCTCGGTGAGGGTGTTTGGAGATAATGACCGAGGTTCTCGATGAAGGGTATAAGTACCTGGGCAGTTTCGCCCGTAGTTTAGCTAGAGCGAAACAGTAGTTTCGCCTAAGCGAAAGAGCAGATTCGCTCGAGAATTTGATCAAACAGATTAATTTCGCCGAAAACGAAAGTATAGAATCACTGAGAGCGCGTACGGCGAAACTAATCAGGCGAAACAGTAGTTTCGCTGAAACCCTAAAAATTCAATTTTGACTCATTTAAGATTTTGAAATTTTGGAAATGCCGTCAAACTCACACAATCATCATACTCTTCACAAAGTATCGATCTTATCAAAAATAACACAGAAAGAAAATCTTTTTGAGTTTTCTAATAAGAAATGTAAAACGACTATACAAACAAACTCTATTTTAATTTTGAGAAAGATCCAGACGTGAGATCATATCAACCACTACGCATCATACACATTTCAATTTCAATTTTAATCAGCATGCAAGTCAAGCAGATCTCGAATGCATCACATTGAATTTAAGCATGCACTAATAGTATTTAACATTTTTGGATATGCTTAAGGTGTATTAATCATGCACTGATCACTCAGCCTCACTCTATCAAAGAGGTTAACAAATCATCATATTTATCTTGATTTTTTTTTTAATCTTTTTAATATGAGATATACGTTCATGATGTTTCTAAGTGAACAGCAATCAGGTCAGCCGCAAAGCACGCAGAGAGAGCCCGATGCACTTAGGAAAATAAAAAATAAAAATAAAGCAGAAGACGTATATATCAACAACAATCAGGTCGGCCTTATCGGCACGCAGAGAAAGTCCGATGATATATACTAAACACCAAGAAAATAAAGCAGAAACTCAATCAGCAGGTGATCAGGTCGGCCTCATAAGCACGCAAAGAAGACCCACTGAGTTGAGTGTAAAAATGGCATAAAGCCTTATTGCAAAGCATGCGTACATCAGAACATCTCTTAATATCATAATCATTGCAACACTTATCAAGAAATGAAAACTAGAGTATATCAGGCAAGCTTTATGTTTCTATCCTACTCATAGATATCATATTAGTCATGCACACCCAAAGATCATACAAGTACAGTACAGCTTTTATTTCTACTCTATCCATGACAGATAACGCATGTTGATGTACTATCATTTCTCACATGGTCGGATCAATTTATCATTTTTTGAAATTTTGATTAATTTATTCTTCCCCCAAAATCCACAAATACTTTATTTTTGGATTTTCAATAAGAAAACTAAAAACAAAACAAAACTGATTCGATCGATACTTGTCACAATTTTGAAAATCAACCGAAAGGGTTACCGATATGATGCATGCAATTTATCCTTCATTCGATAGTATCTCTAAGTCAGGCATTCCAATCATACAATTTATATTTTGAAAAACGCTTGAATGGAGACACCTTTTAAGCAGTTTTAATGTGATTTACCCCCAATTCCCCCACAATGTTGCAAACAAAGACATCAATAATCAGTAATGAGGGAAATTGCAAGGTAAATGGAACTTAATTACTCCCTTGATCATATTCGAGTGACGATTGGCCAGAAATCATTGGAAGGTAGATGACGTGATCATTGATTTCTTGATTTAGGAATTCAGCCAATCAACATGCTTAAAGGCGACAGCCACCTGATTCAAGACAACGTGAATTTAGCATGCAGGTCTAAATAAGACAAACTTAAGATAAAACAATGTTAAAAGAATATGTACAAAAACTTAAGACAAAATGAATTCAAATTTTTTATTTATTTATTTAATTATTTATTTATTTATTTAAAAGGAAATCATGCCCAGCATTTTTATAAGCTCATAAAAGCGGGGTTTATCAAAGGTTTTTGTGAAAATATCAGCTTTCTGGGCCTTGGTTTCAATGGGAATAACATCAATAAACCCTTTTTCCTGAGCGTCACGGATTGCATGAACCCTGGTTTCGATGTGCTTTGTTCTCGTATGATGAATCGGGTTCTTGGAGATTCCAACAGCGGCTTCATTGTCACAGAACAGCGGTGTATGAAGGAAGTTGATTCCATAATCCATCATCTGGTGTTGAATCCACAGCACTTGACAACAGCAACTTGAGGCGGCGATGTATTCAGCTTCACCTGTGGATAAAGAGACAGTTGTTTGCTTTTTGCTTTGCCATGAAACCAAGCATTCCCCCAGAAACTGGCATCCTCCAGAAACTGACTTTCAATCGAGCTTGCATCCTCCATTATCACTGTCGGAATATAAATTAAGTTCAAAGCTTCCACCCCTAGGATACCATAAACCCAATCTGGATGAACCTTTCAAATAACGGAAAATTCGCTTGACGGCCTTTTCGTGAGATTCCCTTGGGTCAGCCTGATAACGAGCACAGTAGCATACGGCAAAAGTGATATCCGGACGACTGGCTGTTAGATACATAAGAGACCCAATCATTGATCGATAATACTTGGGGTCGACCGGCTTTCCTTGACTGTCGGGAGTTAAACATGTCTGAGATGTGAAAGGAGTGAGTTCAGCAGAAGCGTCGTTCATCTTGTATTTCTTCAGAATTTCCAGAATGTACTTTTCTTGATGAATGAGAATGTCGTCTGGTTTTTGTTCCACCTGCAAGCCAAGAAAGAAACACATTTCCCCCATCATACTCATTTCGAATTTCTCCTTCATCAATTCCTCAAATTCGTGACACAGCTTCTCATTTGTTGAACCAAAAATGATGTCGTCTACATATACTTGAACAATCAGCACTTCGCCGTTGACCTCTTTCATAAACAACGTCATGTCGATGGATCCACGTGTAAAGCCTTTTCCCAAAAGATATTGAGTCAAAGTCTCGTACCAAATTCTGGGAGCCTGATGTAGACCGTAGAGAGATTTGTCGAGCTTGTACACTTTGTCAGGAAACTCATGATCTTCGAAGCCTGGAGGTTGATTCACGTAGATTTCGTCATCAATATCCCCATATAAGAAAGCGCACTTAACGTCCATTTGAAACACCTTGAAATTCTTGTGTGCAGCATGAGCCAGGAAAATACGAATGGTCTCAATGCGTGCAACAGGTGCAAACACTTCGGTATAGTCAATTCCTTCTTCTTGATAAAAACCTTGAACCACGAGTCTTGACTTGTTTCTAATCACAACACCTCTATCATCTGGCTTGTTCCGGAAGACCCATTTTGTACCAATTGGAACCTTGTTCTCTGGAAGATCCACTAGTTGCCACACCTTCAGCTTTCTGAACTGTTGCAGCTCAGACTGCATAGAGTCCACCCAACTTGGATCTGCTAAAGCTTCCTCTATATTTTTAGGAACGATCTGAGACAGAAAACACGCGAACAAACATTCATTGATCAATCCAGACTGATGACGAGTCCTCACTCCATCCGTAATAGAACCAATGACGAGGTCATGCGGATGATCTTTTAAGGTTTTGAAATTTGAGTCAAGGTTGAGGGGAGCGGGTTCGGAGGTTTGATGGGGTAATTCATGAGAGGAAGATGGATGGTCGGGTTGATGCGAAGGCTGTGAGGATGAGGATAGGTTTTGTTGTTGAATTTCGGAGTGTGGGGTGATAATTACGAGAGGAGGATTATCATTTGCCTCAGCAAGGATAGGAAGATTGAATGACTTGAACAGAGTATCTGAATCATAAAACCATTCTGGTCCAGACCCGGTGTTAGGAGAGTTTGATTCTTGCCAGTTAACGTAGTAGGATTCCTGCACAATTCGAGTGCGTTTGTTATAAACTCTATAAGCCTTTTGAGAAGAAGAATACCCCATGAAGAAACATTCGTCAGAGACAGCTCCAAATTTCATAATTTGAGCTTCGGTATTCAGCAAAGTGCACGAACATCCAAACGGCTTAAAGAAATCAATCAGTGGCTTCCTTCCATGATATAGCTCATATGACGTCTTCATCTTATCTTTCACGATTAGGACACGGTTCAGCACATAGGACGCACAGTTCACAGCTTCAGCCCAGAAGATAATCGGCAGCTTTGATTCAATCAACATTGTACGAGCAGCTTCCACGAGTGTGCGATTCTTCCTTTCAGCAACTCCATTCTGCTGTGGAGTTCTTGCTGCACTGTATTGTCGAAGAATCCCTTTGTTTGCGCAGAAAGAGTCAAAGATCTGATTACGAAATTCAGTTCCATTGTCGCTTCTGATTGCCTTGACTTTCTTACTTCTTGAACTTTCCACAGGACAGGATAATATTCTGTAAAGCTTCAGTCGTGTCACTCTTTTGCTTCAAGAACCTAACCCAAGAGTACCTGGAATAATCATCAGTGACAACAAGACAGTAAGACCTTTTACCCTGACTTTGGACACTAATAGGTCCAAATAAATCAGTGTGAAGCAATTCTAAGGGACTCGACATAGAATTTTCCACTTTTGGCTTATGTGGCTTTTTATGCTGTTTTCCTTTAACACATGAAAGACATTTTTCAACGACAGAAAAATCTTTGAACGGAAGACCTCGGACCAAATTGTTTTTGACAAGATTATTTAGAATTTTAAAGTTTATGTGTCCTAAACGTTTATGCCACAAGAAGCACTCAGATACAGAAGCTTTTGAAAGTAAACAAGTCATGGAGGAAGAGTGAGATGCAGTGGATTTCATATTCAGCAAGTATGTGTCATTGATGCGAGGTGCACGCATCGCCACCATCTCTTCGGGCACTTTGAATTCAGGCTTGAGAAACAGACATTCATTTGATTTGAACAGCACAGGTATATCCTTGTCACAGATTTGTGACACACTTAGAAGATTAAACTGCAATTCGGGAACGTAGTTGACTTGTTCCAGAGTAAGAGATCCATATGACACATCTCCTTGTCCAACCATTTTTCCACCTCTCTTATCACCTGCAAAAGAAACAAACCCACCATCCACGATCCTGTAATTTGTAAGCAGGTCTTTCAACCCTGTCATATGCCGAGAGCATCCTGAATCTATATGCCAATAGCTATTTGCAGAGTTCTTCGGGAGTGCCTGGCAATACAAGACAAGAAATTACTTAATAACAGGTACCCAGACTTTTGCACTTCTGGGATTTGTAACTTTCTGCTTTCCCTCAAAGAATCTTTTTACAAAACTGGTTACCTTGTGGCCAAAGGATCTATCATGGTTTGTTCGATTTAATTTCTCTTTGCAATGCTTAACAACATGATCATCCTTACCACATCTGAAACAGTGAGATTTGTGACTTGTGCAGGAGGAAGTTTCTGAAAACCTTTCCTCCTCACAATCTGATGTGTTAGAATCAGAATCACTGTTGGTTTCAAAATCCATCTTTGTTTTATCATTTGAAATCTTTGCATTATTAATTTTGATAACGGTTTTGGCAGGTTTAGTTTTCAAAGATGATTTCTTTTCTTGAGAAACATGATTTTCGGTAGGTTTTGAAATTCGTATTGGAGTGAAAGAAGGAATTGGATTAGAAAGAAATTTGTTGAAGAAATTTGTTGAAGAAATTTTGAGATGTACTTGCATGACATTGATCATTTTCATTTGAAACAAAACTTTCTTGATTAACAGACACGGACTCATCACTACTGCTATCTAAAGAAGAACAACTACTAGCTATACTACTGTCTGTGCTAGACTTCTTGGAATTAGAACTACTACTCGGAACAGACTCCTTAGAATTAAGACTACCGCATCCAAGCCCACTTGTGTTACCATATCTATTATCAAAATCCTCCCTGATCTCCTTATGGTTCACTCCTTCTAGACCTGCATGCAGACTGTTAGCATCACTAGGAATTAAATCATTTAGAGGATGAGGTTTCGGAGTAGGTGAATAACAATGCGTGCTTGGAGGAGGATAAACTTTAGGAAACACATTCCCATTGTCCTCCATACCTATCCCGATTTTAATTCTAGCTCCTCGTTGTTTAACGAGCATCTCTTCAACTTTCATTTGAGAAACGGTCCATCTATCTAACTTAGTCTGAAGTTGAGAGGTTTCAAATTGGGCTAATGTAACTCTTTCAGAAAGCATGTTTAACTCGACATTTTTAGCAAGAAGAGTTTGTTTTAAATGTTCATTTTCATGCATTGCCTCATTTAATTTCACAAAATATTTTGCTTCATTTTCCTTCAATTGGGTGTTCATGGTTTTTAATTCATTGTTGTTGTCAATCAACAATCGATTCGCCTTGTAGATGCCGAACAAACGAATTCTACAAGGATGAGAGCACATATCTTGAACAGATTCATATGAAAGATCCATTATAACCTTTTCTGCAGCAAGAGCTCTCTCACATGTGCACGCGGGTGTGCTTGCCGTTTTCTCATTCATCTTCTTCTCAGCTTCTCCCTTCTCACAGCTGTTAACTGTGTGGTCATTGCTTTGTTCATGAATTTGAGCCGCAAGAGCTTGATTTATGGCTTCCTCAGCTTCAGAGACCTCCGAACTCCAGTCAAAGTTAGTCAGAAGAGCCACTTCTTTGTTTGGCTTGGCTTCAGCTTTGTCGGTGATAGGGATGACTCGAGTTGCAGGCTCAGAGGTCGGTTCAGTGACAATTGGATCCGGCCATTCTCTCTTGAAGTGGCCAAGTTGCTTACAGTTGTAACATCTTAGCTTAGCCTTATCGAATCCAACTTTTCCATTTTGATTCTTGAAAGTGTTTCTCCCAGTACGTTCGAAGAACTTTCTAGCACGAACGGTCAACATAGCCATTTGCCATTTTAGGTCGGTTTCTTCCAAATCATCTGGGTCAACTTGGTACATATCCTCAGCAGTCAGAGTCGAACCTTGAAGTTCTCCAGCAGCGAAAGCTTGATAACTGTTGGTAAACAATGAGAACAATCCCATGTATTCGGGTGTGATCTGGGATGTTTGCTGAGCAGCGGCAGAAGCAGTTGAGGATGAACCAGACCCAAGATGAGCAGATTGAATTTGAGATGAGGCTCCTTTGGGTGTAACAGCTGAGATGAGAGCCGAATTCGGAGAATAAACTTTAGCAGGACCCATGGCTTGATTGTACTCTCTCCTTTGAACATCCAGCTCAAATGACTTAAGCTTGTTAATAACATCCATAAGCTTGTAATCGGAGAAACCCCTCTCTTGTTTCAACATACGAACCTGAATGCTCCACTCGGGTGGAAGAGCATCCAGCAGCTTCTTGATTTGTTCAGAGTTAGTGAGTTTTGAATCATACTTCTTCAGATTACTTGACACGGTCAGAAAACGGTTTGTCAAATCAGTTAACTTTTCATTCTTCTTTAGTTGCTTGGGCTTCTTTAGTTGCTCTGATACCATATTGTTGGTCCTTCACAAGGTCTTCATTACCGTCATAAAACTCACAAAGAGCATCAAACAAACTTTTTGCGTCAGAGTGCTCAGCGAAACGATTGTAGATTTCTTGCGACAAACAGAGAGAAAGAGCACCAAGAGCTTTTTGATCTCGATCAATAAGTTTCAAATCCTTCTCAGAAAAGGAAGACGGATTGGTGTTGATCTGTGTTACTTCACCAGTAGTGATGGTTGGAACATGAGGTCCGTTGACGATCGACAGCCATTGATTGTAATCGGTGTACAGAAAGAACGATTTCAAACGTCGTTTCCAGTCTTCAAAATTGTCTCCGTTGATCAGCCTCGGTGGTCGGTTTGGAGCAATGCTTTCAGTGTCAGCAACATTGGTACCTGATGCCATCTCAAATCAGCCTGAAATAAGAAAGACACAAACAAACAAAGAACAAGACAATTTGGTTAGTTTTGCTGGGAGAATTAGTTTCGCCAGCAATTTCGCTCGGAAATCCTGATCAGATGAATAATTTCGCTGGAACTTATAATTTCGCCAGTAGTTTCGCTTGGGAACACTGAACCAATTCAGCAATTTCGCCAACTAGTTTCGCTGTATGCACGGGCAGCAATTTCGCTCAGAAATACCCGATGACACACAGTTTCGCTAGCTAAATTCGCTGGAAACTGGTTTGAACTTTCGTTCAAGAAAAATGTCAATAGTTTCGCTTCTCGCGATTTAGGGCGAAAGAATAGTTTCGCTCAGTAGTTTCGCAGAGAAACTACAAATTCGCTTGATAGTTTCGCTGTCTGAAGGCACAGTTTCGCTGAATAATCAGCAATTTCGCCCAGAACAGAAAACCCTCTTTTTGAAGAAGAAATGATCAAAAATCAACCCAAATCACTATGAAGTAATGATCAGTTGATTGCATAAGCTTCAGGACATCAAAACGCACAATATTCAACCAATTTTCAATCCAAAACAATCAGATTTCAAATTCAAATAGATTTTCAAAAGTTTTACCAAAAACACTCAAAAACACCAAAAATCAAGAGCACATTGGCTCTGATACCATATTGTTGGTCCTCACTGATCTTTTACAGTGCTAATGAAGGTGTTTTGAGAAGAAAACTAATTAAACAACGATAGATGATGATTTCCAATAGCTAAAATGGGTTTCTAGTATTGAACAATCACAACATCAACCAAAAGAATGATAAGAGATGAACAAAAAGCTACAAAGATGTAATAGAATTCTCCTAGCCGTCACCAAACTTACCAAAAATGCAGAAATCTGTATTAGGGTTGAGAATGTTGCAAAAGTTACAAATGAGAGCACAAAGGCTACTATTTATACACATCAGTAGACAGTTTCGCTGGTAGTTTCGCTGGCCAGGCGAAACTGTCACTGAGACAGACTAATCTAGATACCGAGCGAAACAACAGTTTCGCTCGGTAGTTTCGCTAACTACCCAAAAGACAAGATTACAATTGAAACTAATCTAAACAAGTAGACTTAACAAAACTATGAATTCCGCCCTACATTGATCTTCAGACATACTTTACATTTTGTAGGTGCATGAAGCTGATAGGAAGCATACCAAGATGACACTGAACTGCCCTGCGATTATCGCACTTGAATAAAGTTCGTGTCCCTTGAGATTTAAACAATTCTTAGTGTTTTTGAAACAACTTGTTTTGTTTGGTTTCCCTGGCTGTTTTCCAGGATGAACAAATGCTTTTCGTGGATTTTGATTGTGATATGTTTTGACAATGGTTGTTTTTCGACACATACACTATTATTTTAATCTACTTAGAATTTGATTCAACTTTTTGTTAGATTAAGGTTCAAAATCCCATAACAACATATCTTATAGCCTGGTACACTTGATTTGATCAAGGCTAGCTTAAATACAATATGATGACCTTTTGTTATCATACCCCATCAAAGCTATAATGCCTTATGCGTCTATTGTAATTTTTACGAAACAACGCACGACGCAACGGTAGTTCATAAAGTCCTATGACTTTGAACCATCCGACGTCAAGAATATTAAATCAAGTCGAACCGATTTAAGATCGCTGTTTCGATCCATAACCGTATGAACATATCAATCCTTTGTTTCAAGCAGACATTTGTTCATATAAGTTCGAATCACCAGCTGAATCACTGCAGAAATAATCACTTGCTGATTATAACATTGTAGAATGGTCACACCAATTCTGGTGCACATTACCATAACGTATACACGTGCATACCTGCACACATTTTGGAAGTCTTGGACTACACCCGTTGTACTCACGTTTGCTTGAATCCTACATGCACTAAGTGCTTTGTACAACGGTTCATAGTTTCATCTAGAAACCAATAAACACAAGACTGATGGCTTGCCACAACAAAAGTCCTTGACATTTTGTGACCATAACGACCCTTCATACATCACTTGCATAACTAACTTCCAATCCCAAGACCTGGATCTTGCGAAGATGGAATTTAGTAATTACATGTCCAAAGCTAGATCTTTAAATATCTAGAGAAAGGTGATTCTGATAAATCACTGAACCATGTAATGCAGCTCTCGCATCTAAACGAGACGAGCAGACCAACAATGTTTCACCAACAATGGATTGTTGCTTAACGAAACATAGTGACATTTTGATTAGAGTTTGTATGTAAACCTTACCTGGATAAGGGAAACATCCTCTAATGTCAGACCCGAGAGTCTGATGAAATAAATCATCGTCTCGATCATCACGAGATACCTTCAAACAATCATAGACGAACGCATCTCCATGCTATCAAACTCAAAAATGACTTTGTTGATCGTCTTTGAACTTATGACTAAGTCATAACATCTGGATATTAAGCTTTCGATTTCCGTACCATATACTACGAGGTCGAACAATTTCATTCTTGAAAACGAAAATTGATTGCCACGTTTTCTTCGTGTAAATTAGTATCCAAACGGTTTGAAAGAAGGATGAAAATAGGAATGTCAATCTGCCTCAAGCAAGTGGGAGCATCGCCACAAATCCTTACCGGAATAACGATCAAGTGCCGATCTAAAGATCATTTAAATTTACTGGATTAAAATTTTGAATGACACCTCAATTGATTATAAGTTTCAAGATTAAATTAAGTATCGATCATAATGCGGCTGAGCAACCATTAACACGATCAATCTCTTGAAGCGATTCGAATCATACTAAATATGATACGAAAGGAAATCCAATACTTAGATATTGCATGAAATGTTGCCGTAAAGTGTTACGCCATAACCATAGATGGAAAATCACATCATCACTACTAGACACTAATGAAAAGGATTACATGTTCATTAACAAGAGTATCAATTATACCCGTTGAACATTAATAGCCACCTTAATTGAATCTGAACTAAGAATGCCATAAAACATTCAAAGGGTTAATTCGACTCTGTAAATAGTCGGTTAATGTGCTCAAGTGATAACACAGTCATACATGAGCTTACCAAGGGCGCTTCATTATCACAAGTTCGATTCACTTAAGAAGACTCATTGTTCAAGATAAACACTGAATCTTAAGAAACAACTAACATTAGGCAATCCTAAAACGAAACACGAGGACACGATAGCGAATTCATAATTTTCAATGATCGGGTCAGATCAGAGAAATTACACTACTACGTAGTACGTGAATTCTGCATCGCATCGATATTCGATTTTAGTGTTGGATGTCGAACAATATCGTTTGCACCATATCATTCGACTTCCTCTAAACTGTTAGACGAAAGTCTGAATTCTGCGTAACGCGTTCAAATTTTATACGTTTTATTATCCATGAATATTTTGCTAATATTCTAAAGGTTCGTGGTCGATCAGACATTGCGGGAGCAACGCCTGAAGCAAGACTATTCTGACTTTGGACTCAAGATGTTGACTTCCAGACTCACAAGGCCTCATTAGAGAATGACGTCGGGACGTAACTCGCATCAGAATGGATTTAATTATAAGACAATTCTGATTGATGGTATACTCAACGGTATCCTTCGACCTGAGATACATGAGCGAACTCCCCTCTGCCAAGAACATTCTTTGATTGTAGCTTAACGTTGTCGCGTAACTGCCAGCCATAATAGTTACTTTTGGGAATGTATCTGAAGCTTAGTGGGAGCTGTATGTAGTCAATATGGGATTCTGTACTCTTGCATTAATAATGCGACAGTTTGACATCGTGGGCCCTCTCGTTAGTTCCAAGTGTTAAGTGTAAGGCCTTACCCAAACTTACTGTGTGTTTGATTGGACCACTTCGAACAACAAAACGAGAAATACAATGATCTAACACATAAGAAAATGAATAAATCCATGTCTCTGGTTCGATTGATGTCTCATACAGAAAGGATCTGATGACTTAACAAATACCATAAGTCTAAACTATATCACAAGTTTATTGATATGCCTTGGTTGTTTGACTTGAAGTGTCATGACTGGTTGGGACAGCCATGTGTAGCTAGAGCACCTCTGACTGTTTCTTGATTTATAGTCGCGCTCAGTCCAAGTGAGAGACTGTTGGATTTAGGTGTCCAGACCCGACTAAATCAAGTACCCGACCCGGTCAAGACCCGTAAGAGTTACACCGGAGGCAACGGGTATTTAAAGTTCGCTTACTTTTATAACCGGCAAATTCGCAGAAGAATTAAATATTTGTTTATTAAATAGTTTAATAGATAAATAATTAATTACTTATTTAAATTACTGTTAATCATCAAGATTAATTAAGCGACTAAAGACGTTAAACAATATTTACGTCATGGACGGAAATCAACGAATTATTGGTTTGACTAATATTCGTTATATGACGGGAAGCGATGAACATTTAAAGAGTTAAATGTTAATCTCGAAAATAAAATGGTTCGATTAAGGATTATGTAAAATCGAGGGGCTAAACGAAAACTAAATCAGTTATAAATATAACTGAATAAAGGAGACGAAACACTAATCCTCCAAGTGAGAATTTTCGGCCCCCTTCTCCTCCCTCTCGAGAATCCGACGCCGACGGCACCCTAGCCACCGCCGTCTCCCTTGTTCTCCGACAATCCGTTTGCGAGAACCCTAATCCTAAATCGCCGCCACTGCCCCGTCATTCCGCCGCCGACCGCCGCTCACCAAGCCGCCGCCGCGCGCCCTCCTTCCTTGCCGCCGCCGCAGCTGCACCACCTGCCACCGAGCCGCCGTAGCAGGCCGCGACCAAGCCGCCGCACCAGCAGCCTGGAGGAGCCGAGTCGCTGCCGCCTGCAGCCCAGCCGCAGCCGACCGCCGCACACCGCCGCCGTCACCGTCGCTCGCAGCCGCCGCCCGAGCCAGCCGCTGCCACTCCTCGCCGTCGCTGGTTTCACCGCCGACAAACCTAAGCCGCGTTGCCTATACTTAAATAAAAAATTAGTAAGCTAGTATCCAAAATATGGAAAGACACTTAGGGCAAATAGCGAACCTTTTGTCTGAAAGGAATAAGGGTGAGTTGCCTAGCAACACTGAAGTGAAATCTAACACCAGTGTCAACATGATCTCCATCGTTGATTTAGAAAAAGACTCACTTGAGAAGAAGCCTGTCCAACTAAGGGACCACACTCGTGCACTTCAGAAGAAGCAGTTAGAGGAATATTATGAAGATCACAAGGAGGATATAGAAGAAGAGCTGAAATATCAACAAGGTTATATTCTACTCAACTCACCTTCCCACGAAGGTTATATTCTACTCAACTCCTTTCTCAAGTTTCTTTCTTCAAATCACAAGATATCAACTTTGGCCACTTCAACCAAAACCACTTTAGAACTATCAGAAAAGCGAAAGGATCCGGGAAGTTTTATTATCCCATGCGGGTTTGGATCTTCATCCATCGTAGATGCATTGGCAGACTTAGGCTCTAGCATAAGCATTATGCCTTATTTAAAGAGCTCGAGCTAGGTCTTTTGCAGCCAATAAATCTTAGTATTCAACTGGCTGACCAGTCATACATCAACTCCAAGGGAGTTATCAAAAATGTAATAGTTGATATTGAGAATATGAAGTTTCCTACAGATTTCATCGTGCTTGACGTTCCTGCTAATAAATTTCATCCTATTCTTGGACGTCCATTTTTGGCTACTGCCAAGGCACCGGTCGATTTGGAAGTTGATTGTATCACCCTGAGAAGTGGTGAAACAGAAGTCTCATTTGCGCCAACACAGACCAATCTCTAGGCGCTAATTTTCAAAGATAAAGAGGATACTGTGTTCTTTATGTGGTCCATTGACCCGAACGAGTCAATTCCTCCTCTAATTCTATCTGAAATCCCTCAAGGGGTACCATCTGAACCAACAATGCTAGTTCCTAGCTTGTTGAGTCTTGAACATGTCAACCCACTCCTTGATTTCAAAACCCAAAGATTGAGCCACCTGACGAGAAGGTGCGTTCACACCTCCACTCTCTGAAAAATTGAGTGAAGGTAGGTCTGGTTGAAGACCCTATAAAAACTTAGCGCTTCTTGGAGGCAACCAAATTTCGGTTATTTATGTTTGTTTCCATTTTCACTCTTCGTGTGTCGAAATTTGTTGAGTTTCTATTCGAATTCTATCAATTCAGTTGACTTGTTCAATTGCATCCATCCTTTCTTTATATTTCAATGCCTCTTTTGATCAATCTTGCTTAAAAAAATTGCACGAAAGGAAGTTTTGAAAAGTTCTGATTCAGGTACGTCACAGCTCGTTATCCTATAAGAGCCCGTTACGAAATAAAGACCTAAAGGCCCGTGTTCCCGATACAGCTCGTTACCGACTTAAATTCAAAACTTATATATAGAATTTTCCATACGGCTTTCAAAACCCTAAATCGCATTGGACGGTTCCTGGGGCATCTTTGATCAATCCAAGGTACGAAATTCACCGTTCTTCATCATTCTATCTTTTTTATCAAGAAAGATTCAATCAAATAATTTCTTTTACTATTGTGAGCATAATAGTTTCTGTAAGTACCAGGACGGATCTTACTACTGCATGAATCGATCACAACGATTAAAACGGATGTAAATAAAGCTTTGCTTTATTGATTTCAGTTGGAGAATACAAAGAGTTTTAGAGAGAGAGAGACACACACACTCAAATACACACAGTTAAGATGACTCAAAATGACATAACTAGCTAAGTCTCTCTAACACGAACTATTTATAGTAACAACATATTGTCCGGCGTACCAACTGGCGGACCAATTGGTACGGGCGTACCAATTGGTACGCCGGACAATTTGGTACGGCCACCAAGGTATGTTGACTTTCCTGACTAACAAACTCACTTTAATCTAGATAGAATACACGAGACACAATGTAGCATAGGAATATGCTCTAACAAAATCCCCCTTAACGCGTAGTGTATCTATTCTAACTAAACTTTAGTCTTCAATCTTCAGCACTGTTGCATCTGATCTTCAACTTGAAATTTCTTGTCAGAAAATAGAACTTGCATGGTTGGATCAGAACTTGAACAATCTTTGAACTTCAAGATCCATATGTGAAATATACTACAAACTCCCCCCTTCACCATGCTTGAGTCTTGTTACACAAAACCTGCAATTTCAGAAGACAGAAACGCGTCTTTCTTTTTCTTTTGAAAATTAATGTAATATTGGCGCAAAACTTCTCTTCCAGAATCCAAGATATAGTTTTGAAATCATAATTTTTGTATCATATATCGATTGGTCGAAACCAAATAAGAAATAAAATCTTTTTGGCTTTTTGAAACTTTAAATCAAAACACACCGAAAATCTTTTTGATTTTTTTAAGATTATGCTAAAACACACCTAAAATCTTTTTGGAATTTTCAGATATGAAACATAAATGCAATACCGAATCAAACACTATTTTTATCTTTTGCGAGAAAGATCACAACTTGGGATCATATTGAACATAACATGCTGAACTACACTTCAATTTCAATTACTTCAACACACAAGTCATGTCAATTGCTGGTATAATTTGTCCATCTTAAACTCAGGCACGGTCATATTGAACATAACATGCTGAACTACACTTCAATTTCAATTACTTCAACATTGTATTGATTAGATTTGCTTTGACCAGTGTACCCCACACTATCAGACATACTCAGATATGTATCTACTAATCACATTTTGTGATCTCACTTGTGATTTAACACATAGTGATTGAATTCATGATATCGTCTACTCTGTTTCATGCAAAAAGAAATAAGAAAGTTAAATTATCTACCTTAAGGTCGATCTTTCGATACGCAGATAAGGCCTCAGATTTAACAAAATAAGAAAATAAAACAAATTGAAATTGTATAACCCAACAACAATCAGGTCGGTACTCCCATACACACAGAGAAAGTCCTATGAGTTATATGAAACGCCGAAGAAAATAAATCAGAACGTCAAACAAACAACAATCAGGTCGATCTTTCGATACACAGAGAAAGTCCGATCGTTTGACAAAATAAAGAAAATCAAACAAGTTTAAATCTGTGCAAAATGAACACATGTATACACAGTGACTTCTCATTTTTCTTTTTTACACATCTTTTCATTATCTTGAAATACGCATCAAGATGTTGTCCACTTGTCAAACACTCATATTTAATGTATATCACATTTAAATACTTTCTGATTTAATGCCGAGCCTACCAAACACATCGAGCAATGATCTTATGGATTTTTCATCTATTTTATCCATGAGTCAGACACGTAAGTCAATGTACCATCATTCCCAATTATGTCGGATATAATATCTCATTATTCAATGTTTTTGTAATTTTCCGTGTTTCTCCCCCTTAAAATGAAAACTCTATTTTTGGATTTTTCATTTTAACAAAACACAATGACGCTATTTTTGAAAATGCTTGAAAATCGCTCATCTTGAAGTTAAAAATCGAACGTCAAAACTTCAAATCTAAAAACGAA
>JBCNJP010000094.1:0-13102 GCA_039602395.1 Deinandra increscens subsp. villosa | reverse complement strand
GATCCTGTTTATAATTGAAGTTGTAGTTAATTTAGTTTTTTTACTTCATATTATAATGGTAAGAGTAAAGATGCTTTCAAAAGTAAAAGTAAAATGGCATGTTTTGTTTATATCCTCTTTGCTTGCTGTAATGATTATCTCATGGTGTATTGTTAGTTAGGTGTATTATCATTCACCTATCTTTTACTTATTTTTTAACTGTGGAGTTTAAATAAACTATAAATTAATAAGCTCTAACAAATGATAACAACAACAATAAAGTTTCTTGATCAGATTTTAAAAATCTGGGTTGCTCCTTCCTAGCCTCTTATGTTATACACTTTACAAGTTATTTGGGAGAGATAGCCTGCTCGGATCATGTATCCATCTTCCTTTAATATTGTTATACTTCTTTTTACTAAACATATGTTTTCGATCTAACTTCTCAAATCACCGTTAAATTACCGTGCCTTAAAAGCAAAATCCCAATGTTTGAAAAACACATTTTCTTTGTGTTATTGTGAGATTTTGTAAAATGTTTATACAGCTGTTGAAGAATCTAAGAGTAAAATATTAAAATAAGGATGGGCTTAAATGGAATCAAATTATCATACCTAGAAAACATAAGAAATAACTCACACTGGCCCTAATGTTATTGGGCTTAGATTAACTTTTCTACCCAGTGTTTGAAAATCATGTTTTCTTTGTGTTATTGTGAGATTTGTGATCTAATGTGAACTTTGATGTTAGAATTTAGTAATTAGTAATGTGGTGGTTTGCTTTAACATTTTTTTTTAATTCGTTTGAAGTGTTAAATATATTGGTTTTTGAAGTGCTAATTTTGTTACAATATATGAGTTTTAAGCTCCTTTGCTCTGTTTATGCTAGACGTGTTTGGATGTGTGTATATACTATTTAAAGTTTAGAATGATGAAAGGTACAAAAATCCGTTTATAATATAAGCATTTTGGTAAAACTAAATATGATTAGTAGTTTCTGATTATTTGATGTCAAAACACCCATTTTTGATACTTAAGAATGGAGTGGTTGGAAGAAAGTTGATTACAAGTGAGGTTTGTTGGCTCCATTGCTTCCTTATGCATAGTTGATAAGTATGTCTTTCGTCTTAAAATAGGCTTCAAACCAGAGAGGCCACATTCCATATTAAATGATAAGTAAAAAAACTTGGTAAGTGAGATTTGTTGGCTCCATTGCTTCTTTATGCATAGTTGATAACTATGTCTTTCCTCTTAAAATAGTCTTCAAACTAGAAAGGCCACATTCCATATTAAATGGTAAGTAAATAACTTGAATCATTATAGCTTTTCTATTTGTAGTGTTTCGACAACATTACTGTATTCATATTGGTTACTTTTTCTTAATCGATGACATTACTATGTTCATATTGGTTCATTTCTCTTAATCGTACACACAAACATCCTACGTAAACCACATAAACGAAAGTTTACCAAAACACTCAACCGCATAAACGAAACCGCATAAACGAAACTCTACAAGAACACTAAACAGCATAAACGAAAAAGAAAGTCTACGAAAACAAAAACGTCACTTTCTAAACATGCTCTAACGAAGGACACATGGAATCACGGCCACCAGCAATACCCTTTTACATCATTAGACTCTCCAAAATGAAAGCTCAAAACGACGCCTCGCCCGCCGCAACGCGCGGGTCGCAGGTCTCGTTATTATTATTATTATTTATTATTATTATTATTATTATTATTATTATAATTATTGTTATTGTTAATCTTATTATTATTATTACTTATTTATTATTATTATTATCATTATAAAACTTATTGTTATTATTATTTAACTTATTATTATTATTATTATTATTATTAAACTTATTATTATTATTATTATTATTATTATTATAAAACTTATTATTATTAAACCTATTATTATTTATTATTATTATTATTATTATTATTATTATTAAACTCATAATTTATTACTAATATTATTATTACAAAACTTATTATTATTATTAAAATTATTATTATAATTATTATTAAACTTATTATTATGATTACTATTACTTATTAATAATAAACTTTCTATAATAATTACTATTAGTACTATTATTATTAAACTTATTATTATTTTTTATTGTTATTGTTATTTATTATTATTAAACTTACTTTTATTATTATAAAACATATTATTATTATTATTATTATTATTATTATTATTATTATTATTTTATTATTATTATTATTGTTATTATTATTATTATTATTATTATTATTATTATTATTATTATTATTATTATTAAACGTAATTCCCCATTAAGGCCTTAACTCTCCACTAAGGGCCTTAACTTCCCACTAGTGGGCCATAACTTCCTAGTAATGGGGTTAGCTTAATTGCCCATTAAGGCCTTAATGGCCCATTATGTTTCTAAACGCCCCACTAAAAACCCAAATGTGGCATTACTAAGGAGCATAATGCTGCTTTATGCTCTTAATTGGCCACTAAGGTTGACAGTAATGCTTCATTAAGGCCTTAATCCTGCATTAAGATTTTTACATTTTCAACATTTTATATCATTTAGATGTATCATATATAAACTCAGATACATGTTAGTATACGTACACACACATATATATATGTACACATATTCATATAAAAATAATTATACATACATATATATACATATATAGATACACATATTCACTTCATGCAAATGCAACTGTTTCTGCGTATCTCGCCAAATACAATGAATTTGGAACTTAGAATAATTAAATATTATTATTAAACTTATTATTTATTATTATTATTATTATTATTATTATTATTATTATTTATTAAACTTATTTATTTATTATTATTATTAAACTTATTATTATTATTTTTAATCTTACTATTATTTATTTATTATTATTATTATTAAACTTATTATTATGATTACTATTACTTATTATTATTGAACTTTTTATAATTATTATTATTAAACTTATTATTATTTTTTTTATTATTATTTATTATTATTAAACTTACTTTTATTATAATAATAATAATAATAATAATAATAATATATGTATGTATAATTATTTTTGATATGAACATGTGTACCTATATGTGTGTGTGTACGTATACTAACATGTATATGAGTTTATATATGTTTATATACATCTAAATACTATAAAACGTTAAAAATGTAAAAACCTTAAGGCAGGGTTAAGGCCTTAATGCAGCATTACTGTCAAACGTAATGACCCATTAAGCCCTTAATGCATCATTATGTTCCACTGTAATGCCAGATTTAGATTTTTAATGGGGCATTTAGAAACTTAATGGCCCACTAAGGCCTTAATGAGACATTTAGCTTTTTAATGGACATTTATTATTATTTATTATTATTATTATTATTATTATTATTATTATTATTATTATTATTATTATTATTATTATAATTATTATTATTAGTAAACTTATTATTTTTATTATTTATTATTATTATTAATCTTATTATTATTATTAATCTTATTATTATTATTATTAATCTTATTATTATTATTATAAAACTTATTATTGCTATTATTATTAAACTTATAATAAATTTAATAATAATAATGCTAATAATAAAAAGTTTAATAATAATAGTAATAATAATAATAAATAATAGTTATAAGTTTCAAATTCAGTGTATTGTGCGAGATACACAGAACTAGTTGCATTTGCATGAAGTTAACATGTGTACCTATATGTGTATATATATGTATGTATAATTATTTTTGACATGAACATATGTACCTATATATGTGTGTGTACATATACTAACATGTATATGAGTTTATATATGTTTATATACATCTAAATACTATAAAACGTTAAAAAAAATATAAAACCTTAAGGCAGGGTTAAGGCCTTAATGCAGCATTACTGTCAAACGTAATGGCCCATTAAGCCCTTAATGCATCATTATGTTCCACTGTAATGCCTGGTTTAGCTTTTTAATGGGGCATTTAGAAACTTAACGGCCCACTAAGGCCTTAATGGGGCATTTAGCTTTTTAATGGGCATTTATTATAATTATAATTATAATTATAATTATAATTATAATTATTATCATTATTATTATTATTTTTATTATTATTATTATTATTATTATTATTATTATTATTATTATTATTATTATTATTATTATTATTATTATTATTATTATTATTATTATAGTAAACTTCATATTTAGTCCCCAACGTTTGCACATTTTAACAATTTTAGTCCCAACTTTTTAAAAATCCCAATTTAGTGTCCCAAATTTTAAATTTTTTCCAATTTTGGTCTCAACGTTAACAGTTTTTAAAAAAACCGTTAGACTACCCTCATGTGGTCCCCACATGAGGTGTACTTTTGTCATTTCCGTTTATTTTAACTCATACTTTAAAACAAACGAAAACAATAAAAATACGCCTCACGTGGGGACCATGTGAGGGCAGTCTAACGGCTCTTTAAACAGTTGTTAACGTTGTAACCAAAATTAAAAAGAAAATGAAATGTGAGACACTAAATTAAGCCCTTAATGGGGCATTAAGCCTTAATGCCTCATTAAGGTCTTAATGTCCCATTAATGTCACATCCACTTTATTCCCTGTCTGTTGTCAAGTCAATACCTTAATGATTGGAGAAGAAACTTTAAGCTTAATGCCCCATTAAGCCCTTAATGGGGCATTAAGCCTCAATAATTGACACTGGGGATCTGTGCAAATGATTGGAGGGAATAAAGTTTAAGCTTAATGCCCCATTAAGCCCTTAATGGGGCATTAAGCCCGGTGTCTCTAGCAAAAATTGAGGTGTCTAAAGAAAGGGGCTATTAAATTAACTCATCAAAACATTATAAACGAAAACAAATTATGAACTTTACAAGTCACCTACCATCGCATTCTGCTTTCGGATCGTCATCCATATCATCAATCTCATCATCAACAAAATCACTCATTCAATCGTCATCGGTGCGTTCACCATCATCAGTTACAAAGAATTCTGATGATTGATTGAAATTGGGTTCTTCATCTGGTGCGTAATTGTGATTTTCCTGCATTACTTCCTGTTGCCCTCTGTTTTTCATTCAAATTTGATGCGTATTCTTCTGTATAAAAAACCGTATTAACCCTAAAAGAAGAAGTTATACTAACGATATATTTTGAATTTGAATACCAAGATTTTAAGGGATATAGGATTTTAAAATTTGAGTGTAAATTACAAAGATGCCCTTATTATAATAAAATAATTAAAAATGAAAATGAAAAAGATGTGTGGTCCAGATTAGTCCTCGCAGTTCTCGCAATTTTTTAGTTCTCGATAGAGCGTCAACCTATATATATATATATATATATATATATATATAGGAAGAGGATCATTTGAGAACCAATTGGGTTTGAGAACTAAAAAGAACTAATTTGAGCCACAAGTTTATTACATGTATCCCCCCTCCCATGAATTGTAGTGGTCCCCACCTGAAATTTGTGGTTGAGATTTAGTTCTCAAAAGTTCTCAAAACAAAAAGTTCTCATTTGAACCTAACCCTATATATATATATATATATATATATATATATATATATATATAGGGTTAGGATCATTTGAGAACCAATTGGGTTTGAGAACTAAAAAGAACTAATTTGAGCCACAAGTTTATTTACATGTATCCCCCCTCCCATGAATTGTAGTGGTCCCCCTCTGAAATTTGTGGTTGAGATTTAGTTCTCAAAAGTTCTCAAAATAAAAAGTTCTCATTTGAACCTAACTCTATATATATATATATATATATATATATATATATATATATATATATATAAAAGTTTTAATTTGAGCCACAAGTTTATTTACATGTATCCCCCCTCCCATGAATTATAGTGGTCCCCCCTGAAATTTGTGTATATATATATATATAGGGAGATGATCATTTGAGAACCAATTTGATTTGAGAACTAAAAAAATATAATTTGAGCCACAAGTTTATTTACATGTATCCCCCCCTCCCATGAATTATAGTGGTCCCCCCTGAAATTTGTGGTTAAGAATTAGTTCTCAAAAGTTCTCAAAACAAAAAGTTCTCATTTGAACCTAACCCTATATATATATATATATATATATATATATATATTATATATATAGGGTTAGGTTCAAATGAGAATTTTTCTTTTGAGAACTTTTGAGAACCAATTTGGGCCACTAATTTTCAAGGGGGAGCATTCAAATTCATGGGGGGGGGGGGGGGTTCCATATATATAAACTAGTGGCTAAGATTAGTTCTTTTTAGTTCTCAAACCCAATTAGTTCTCAAATGATCCTCTCCCTATATATATATATATATATATATATATATATATATATATATATATAGGGTTAGGTTCAAATGAGAACTTTTAATTTTGAGAAATTTTGAGAACTAAATCTCAACCACAAATTTCAGGGGGACCACTACAATTCATGGGAGGGGGATACATGTAATAGACATGTGGCTCAAATTAGTTCTTTTTAATTCTCAAATCAAAATGGTTCTCATATGATCCTCTCCATATATATATATATATATATATATATATATATATATATATATATATGGAGAGGATCATATGAGAACCATTTTGATAACTAATTTGAGCCACATGTCTATTACATGTATACCCCCTCCCATGAATTGTAGTGGTCCCCCCCCCCCCCCTGAAATTTGTGGTTGAGATTTAGTTCTCAAAATTAAAAGTTCTCATTTGAACCTAACCCTATATATATACTAGTTTTTGATACCCGTGCGACGCACGGGTGGATTTTTAAAAAACGAATCCAAAATTTAAAATATTATAATAAATGTAATTTGATAATTGGAATTAAAGAAAAAATCAAACATTCAACAATATAAAAAGTTACAAACTTGAAATTAATAGTTATAATAACATTAATAGTTACAAAACTTAATTAAAAAATAATTCTATTAAGTTTTTTTTTTAATTTAAATTATTAACCTTTCTAAATTTTGCATAAACTCCTTACAATCTCGCCCATCAGTTAAGTGTCTGGGTAATCCAAGTACCTAGCTAAGGAACCAACTAATTACTTTTTATACTATCACTACATTATTAGTCCTTGAGCTATTATAGTTGACATTTTTAAAGCTTTTGATGCTAAGACCACACCTTCTCTTGTTCTCTTATATCCAAACCTGCATTGCCATTCAACATGTATGTCGACCGATATTCAATTCCATGAGATGATCTATATTGCCTTTGTTTCTTTAGCAACATGATTGTGGCAATTGACAGGCTAATAGCCGGACCATATTTACAATTACATATTTACATTGGTAGGAACAGTAGAATACCGCTTCTAAATCCGTACACGACCTTGCTTTATAGTCACCATAGTATAGTTACACAATGCTTATAATAATTACACCCCCCCCCCCACACCCTCTTTGCCCTTTTGCACTTCTAATGTAAGCTCTAAATTTCTTGAGCCCTGCTGAAAATTTTGTATAATCAAAAGATTGTAGCAATGATACTGGTGGTGACAATTTAAAATAACAGGATTCACATCAGTTTTGCTAAAAGCAAGAGCATATAAAAGGACATTAGTGATGGTAAGAAGAAAATTTGGAAAGAAATGTATACATCCAAAAAATTGGATTTTCGGTTAACTCGGTGATTAATTCTACTATAGACTTGAAAAGAAACAAACCTCAACCCAATTTGATTGCAATAAGGATGAGCATCCAATCTGCATAAGGATCGGTGCTTGGAATTCTAAACAAAGCATTACAAAAAATTAGAGTTTCATAATCCAAATGAACTTCTGAAGATTTTGTAAATGATGCACTTAAAACTCATACAAAACAAAATATGAAAAGAAATAATAACCATACACAGAATTGAAATTCCATGTTACCTCTTGAAGCAATATGTAATGAGTGTGTTCTTGTAGTGTATGATGGAGCTCAATACCAATGGGTAAATTATTATATGCTAACTCCTAAATCAAATCAGAATTGTCAATACTCGATGGCCATTTTGAAGTACTTGAACTGATATGAGGATGATCCTTTGTTAGTACTAATTTTCTCATTGTGAGCCACATAAGTAATCCATTGCTCCCACCATCTGCCAAAGTAAAATCATAAAATTTATAAAATTGAAATTCTAGTTTAGAAGCTACTAAGGAAATCAAACTCAGAGTGCCTACCAGACACTTGCAAGCGCCCGGAAAAAAAAATTAACATAGAAAAAATTATATGATAACCTTATTAATTATATATGTTCATATGGAGTAACACAGTGATAGAAAATACTAATAATGCATTTGAATAGAATTCAACATAACACGAACTTAGTCAAAGATTAGTTATACATATATTATTAGTTCAAATAATATGTACAGATACTAAAAAAACTGAAACAATGAAAATTATTATTTATAGAAATAATAGTAATTAAAATATATATCAAGTGTAAGTATAAGTTATTCAAGGTAAATGACGTTTTTATGTCTATTATCCGTATACGATCAAGACTATGAAAACTTTAAGCTTATCATAAAGTAATGCTCAACAATCAATTAGCACCTTGGGTTAATAGTCATCTCAACCATAAGGAAGGATAATAGGCCGGTTCACACTTTGGAGCTAATTTTAAAATCCTTAGTACTCCTTTAAGGTGGTTGATGAGATCATTGGCTGTTAGCAAATCTGATTCTACCTAATTGCAAGATGGATGTTAGATAGTATGCTAATCCCAAAATCCTAGTTAATAAAAATGATAGCAATAAAAAGAAACATTCACTCAAAAATACTTTAAAAGTTCTGACCTTGACATTTAGCTCACCTTAATTAAACATATAATTTAGAAACCATGTAAGAACTTGCAGTAGTTGCAGGTTCTGACCTTCACATTTAGATCTTAAAGTTGTAATTTTCAAATTCCTTAATGTTATCCACCTGTAGTTAAAATGACCTGCATTAGTTGTGAATATAGTAGAACAAACAAAAATACACAGTTAAAAGCTGCAACAAAAGTCCAAGACTTACATATTGAACATTCATCACATTCATAAAGAAAACCACAAATCATAAATCTGTTAAAAACAAACAAATGAAACTATATATATCTAAAACAAAATAAAGAACAATTAAAAGGTTAGGAATTTCAAGAATTTGTAAGAAACACAGATCTGATAATGAACAAAAAATAAGCCTATAACTCCAAAAGTTCAACAAAAACGCCCTAAATCACTTATGAGCTCCCATAAGGCCTTGATTAATTCGAATTACGGATGAACAACAAACTTACGACTACACCACTAAAATCCAAAGAAAATCACTACAGTAAACCTAATAAACTATTAACAAATGCAAAATAATCAAGTTATAGCAATACTTAAGACAAAAATGTTGTGGCCACTGTAAAGAAAAAAATCAAAAACTCATGGAGCGATTGAATATTACCAATCCAATTTCAAGCAATCAATTGGACTTTGTTGTTGTTCAAAGTAATTGGATTCAATTTGTTGACTGTCGGAGCAGATGAGCATTGAAACCCTAAATAAAGAAACATATTACATAAGAAATCAAACATAATTCTTAGAAGATTATAGTAGTCGATGTCATCTCTTTTGGTCAGACAACATATATAAACATCATGTTCTCTTCCATTATTTATGCTTCAAGAATCGTTCTAGAAAGCTAATTAAAAAAACGCTGAAATCAATTGAAGTTGCTGATACAATCAACCAATTTCACTATCATAAATGGAGATTCAAATGGACGCAATCTAACCTGGTTCATAGCTTGAATTGCTATTTGTTCGTTTGACCTAAAAAAATAAAATCAATAAAACAGATTAACACAAAAGCAGTGAAATCATGAAAAAAAACCTAACCGAAAGTGATAGAGTATAATGGATGATTGAAAGAATCAATTAATAACAAAAAACAGATCTGTGGTGATTAAAATGCTCACCTTAAAGAATTGATAATCTTGCTCCGATTTTAGAGGTTTCACCTAAAAGAATTGATGATAACGTATATGATGATTGTTGAAAGAACGTGTGTACCTAGATACGGGGATTGATGTTGAAGTGATCCAGATTTCAAAACCTGATGGCGGCTGAGAATGAAAGAAGATCAAGGCAAATCAGGATATTATATAAAGAAGGAAATAGAATATGACGATGTTTGAAGCAATAGGGTTACCGTAAGTGGATTCCGGTGACCATATGTTCAAGACGGCGATGAAAGCAGATGATTGTTGAAGGGAATGAGGATAATTAGGGTTTTTAGTTGATACGATAGATGATTTTGTGGGTCGGGTTATCTAGAGGATCCGCGAATTATTAAGTGGGGGGTCATTTAGGCGGGAAATTGATGCTGAGGATGGATGTGGTGATGCCACCTCAGCATCCATCTTTTCTTTTATATAGTATATAGATAGATAGATATAGATATAGATATAGATAGATAGATAGATAGATTATAGATATATATATATATATATATATGAGATAACTAAAAGTAATTTTAATTTATAATGTAAAAACTTGAAGTAGTTAACCTTTACACTTGCATTTTTCAACAACCATTCCATGAGTGGATCTATAAAAATGTGACAAAGACAACTTTGTAGCAAACTTGCATGTTTTAAAGGAGCCACTTTTGACCCACACTCATTTTTTATCGAAACATGTTTTGAACCAAACAAAGTAGCCTCGTTTTAAAACAACCCATTCTGACAAGTTAGCCCAACCCTACCCGCTCGTTTTTGAAGTTTACTCAAGACCCAAAATGGAAAAGTTTAGACCCAACATACCAAATCTGACAATAGTTAATATCTTCCAAACCTACATTTGGATTAAGATGTCTAATAGATACTTATAATCTTTACATGGCACATACTCTTTTCAACAAAATAGGTATTTGACACATACAAAAAATGTCATTGTTTAGAAGAGAGAGAGCTAATGACAGAAGAGAGAAAGCTTATCAAAAGTGATTATAGACACAGTAGCTCAAGTTAACTAGCCGTCTTGTCTGTAGTCGCCGCTTTCGCGGTGCTCCAAGGAAGGATAAGACTCTTTAACCGCAATCTTGTAGATTGGATGGAGGATGCTAGTCATCTTGAGCTACAGCGTCTGTGATCACTTTCGATGAGCTCTCTCTCTCTCTTCTGTTATTAGCTCTCTCCTTTCTCGTCTGTTGGATCTGATCTATAGTTACAGGGGCAATACATACCAAAAGGTTCGAAGAAGGATAATGAGTGAAGATTTGCCCCAGCCAAGTCGCCAACCGCTACGGTACCTGAACCAAATGTTTTGAGGTTAAAAGGCAAGTAGATATGCAGATTCCTACCTGTATTTTTTCCTGTTATCCGTTGAGCCCACCCTGAATAATCCCCCTTTTGCCGGATTATTTCCGATATAATCATAAAAGGCTAATTTTTCATGAATTTTGGTCCAAACTTCTGATAAACTTTGTTTTTCGGCTAACTCACCACTAACTCTTCTATATATTTCTCATCTAAGGCATTAATAATGAAGACGAAGGAACACACTAAAAAATAATGAACACCATGGATACCAACCTAAAACTTGTATATGCCGAAAACTTGCAGATGCACATATCACTCAATTTTAGCAAATAAATTAAGATTCACCTAATTAACAGTTAATTAGGGAAAATTACCAAAATAACCAAAGTTGATCAAGAATATGTCAAAATGAACCTTTAAAATTTGACTTTACAAAAATGACCAACTTTTTTGCCATTGACCATATTTTTTTTGTCATTAACCATTTATTTTTGCTGTTAACCACGTTTTTGCGGGCTAATTTAGCCATCAAGTACCTTTTTTTGTCGTAGCCACCTTTTTTTTTGCCGTTGACTACCTTATTTTGCCGTTGACCACCTTTTTCAGGCTAATTTAGCAGTCAACTACCTTTTTTGCCATTGATTACCTTTTTGCCGGCTAATTTAGCCGTCAAGTACACATGGCATCAAATTAGTGGCTAGAGAGTGGGACGAGGAGTTGACATTGTAGCCGGTTGAAGGAAGATTTTTGCCGGATGATCTGAGGTGTCACCAAACTATTAGTTGAGTCATTTGGACAAGGCTAAATTAAGAGGGTCATTTTGCTAACAAATGGGTCAAACTTGGTCATTTTGGTAATTTTCCCTTAACTATATTACATTTAGGAAATTACATTTAAATATAGAAGGCATCACTCTAAGGTTTCCCGTAGTGAAGGCGCCCCACCATCCTCATTAACGCTCTAATGACGTCTCGAGGATAGGAGGCGTAGTGGGGTAGCACCCATGGCTCTGGCGACCTTGGTATTTGATAAAGAGGATGAGGCGTGATGATGGTAGCGTCAAAGGGGGGAGAAACCGATCATGGCACCAACATGGGTGGTGTTCAAATCTCTACGAAGCGATTCTACAAAAATGAAACATGATTTTTAGGTTTGCATACCAGAAACTAAAGAATCAAGCTACCATAATACTACCAACATACCAGGGGATAAGGTTACCCAACAAGGGACCAGTCATAATGCCAAAGATGTATGCGGATGATGTTGTGTTCTTAGGTGTCTGGTCGGTGGTAAACGTGCGGAATCTGATGAGAATCCTAAGGGGGTTTTTCCTGGTCTTTGGCTTGAAAGTAAACCTGAAGAGAAGTGCAGTTTTTTATGTTGGGTTGGATAGTCATAAAACTGATATGTTGGTTAAAATCCTCAAATGCAAACATGGAACTCTTTTGTTTGACCATCTTGGGCTGAAGATTGGTGCTAACATGAATCAGTTCAAGAGCTGGAAACCGGTAATTGAAGTGCTTGAGGCTAAGCTATCCACGTGGAAAGCAAGATCATTATCGATTAGGGGGGGGGGGGGTTGACTTTGATAAAAAAAATCAGTTCTTAATGCTCTTCCTTTGTATTAATTTGCTTTATATTGTGCTCGAAACAATGTGATTGAGCACCTTGAGAAGATTTGTCGACGATTCCTATGTGGTGGCTCAATGTAGTAGGCAAAAATATGTTGGGTGGCATAGAATCGTGTGACTACTGCAAAGGAATTGGGTGGCCTAGGTATTGGGAATCTGAAGGAAACTAACAT
>JBCNJP010000093.1:236644-255644 GCA_039602395.1 Deinandra increscens subsp. villosa | reverse complement strand
GGAATATTTCATGGTACAGCAAACCGGATTGTAGAACGTGAATGGTGGTCAAGGAAGGAGTCTCGCACCTTCCGATTTGATTTGCTTCTTCCGTAGACATTATGAATGGTTCATGCCTAGGGGAAGATTGTTGGGCTATACTTAGTGAGGCATAAACATTAGAGAAGTGGGCTTGCATAGTAATGGGCTATTTGTGTTTCCGATTTGGTCTTGATGGGCCGGTCATCTTATGGGTTTACGATTTTCATTAGGGCTTTTGTAAGGGTAGTATAAATACCCATGTTGTTTATGATTATTACTAGTTCTCGATTATGATTTTCAGCCTCCCTCTTGTATTTACGATCGTGAACTCATCTAATAGAAGATTGATCAAGTTTCATTCAAGATTTGATTGTGTTACTTTGTTCTTCATCTCATATCAAGTCTATTTCATCATCTTCTTGTCGAATCACTCACAAACAAGGATTCCGCACTTGTTTGTGTTTACGATATCGTAAACGATTGTTGTTTCGGGACCAACACACACTCTTCTACCACTTCATTCTTCTCTTTCACCACAACTTCATGAACATGAACCAAATCATAATATTTCTTTTGAAGATCTTCTAACTCTCGCTTTAACACTACAATCTCTTCAGTCGACTATTGAGAATCTCTTTCTAAACTTGCATTCTTGTTGTGTAATTTCACACATTAAATACATTTAGATTCTTCGACCTTTGAGTTATCAGTGACCTGTGGCAAAACCTCTTTGGTCAATGATATGCTTGAATTAGAATCAGAATCAATTAGAATGCTATGATCATCATAAGAGCTGTCAAAGCAACAGTAATAGGAACATGTGACAGTTTTGTAACATCAGAATCCGCATTCCAGGAAAATTCATCTGGATGCCAAAATACTATTGTCATTTTGTTATCAATAGAATCAGATACTTTTTGATCTTTTTGATTTGGATTTGAGGACGTAATCACCAAATGAGCATGTTGACCAGTCTTTAATTTACCATCTTGATTCAATCTCTTTGTCGAAAACGGTCCTAACACGATATCTAACCTCGATTGAGAGTGCGGAATCCAAACAATCGAGTGATTCAAGATGAGAGATAAAGAAAATGATAAACACAATAATAAAATTGATAAAACCTAGAATCAATAGATGCGCACGATTACAATTGATCGCCTCGTACACTTTTAGAGAATTTCGAATTATTTATCCTCTCTTATCTCTCCAAAATGGCCAACCCTTTACAAGATGCACTAGTGTCCTATTTATAGGAATGGACATGCTTGGTCAACAAGCCACTCCAAAAACCCTAAAATAAATCTAAACCATCTAGGCCCACTAAACTCCCTCTAAATACTTTCAAATTGAGCCCAAACATGTCTACAATGGTCCAATGACCCAATACAATGAAAACCCAACTATTTTTCACTTATTCTTATGCATAGACCTTCAAAATAGTCCGCCAAGTGATGATTTAATACACAAGCCACAAGTTATTCCCTTACAATCGTCCCTTGGCTTGTGATATTATATTTCTTCTACTTTCAATCTTCAGACTTGCAATCTTCTCATTGGCTTGAGCATTGGTTGGTGAAGATTCTTTTCTTTATCAATCTTCATTGGGCAACAACGAAAGTGTTCTCTCAATCAGCATCATCCTGAACTGCACATGATGACCAAGTAATGAGAGGATGATTATCAAATACTTTTTCCTTCTTTAAAACTGTTGAGTCCTTGCTGAATCATCAGTAATTGTCTTGACTTGCCATTAACTTCAGAGGATAATGTTAAAAACCTCTATCTTGGCATTCTTGATTATAGATCTTGAACTGACGGCATTTAGCTTCCCTTCAACATGTGAACAGTGTCTTCTCAAATCTTTAGAAGCTTTTCTTGAACCAGCAAACTTCCCCCGAGCATAGGGTAAGTCCTTTTAGGGCTGGTTCTTCAACTTGATCAGTAGCAGCATCAGTGCTTTGATCAACCGAGTCCTTAACTTTCTTATCCATGAGTTGTCTTTTTCACTTAACCTGTCAAGCACAACATGGAATAGACACTAACCAGACATATGATGACTGGTTATCGGGTTAGCATCATAGGTTACGGGTTGCTTATAGATACTTCCCCTAAACCCGAGGACTCTTCACATTATCAATTTTTTATGGTGAGTGATAAGAGCACATATCTTAAGATTGCTAACTCTAAAGTTGAAGAGTTAACCAAAGAGGTAGAGGAACTAAGAACCAAACTTGACACTTCCCAAAAACATCAAGTTACACAAAAGATCATGATGGACTCTCATCATGCTTTATTCAAATCAGAAGAGCGACTCGAGCAGGTAAAAGAAACATCCGGCCTCGGGGATGGAAATTTCCCTCCCCCATTACAACATCAATACATCAAACTGCCCCAAACTGCAGATGAATTGTTGAAAGAGTCCCTGAATGAAGCAACTATGATATATGGGCCTCAACCAGTGCATAAAGATGAAAAGACATCCACTGAAGCAACTCAGTCAAATTGTGTGAAGAACACTATTGTCATTACTGAGTGTGTAGGTTCAAGCTCCAGTGAAGTGAAGAAAGTTGATGAAGAAAAGTTGCTTCCTTATCCAAAGATCGAGACTCCTTATTCCAAAGTTGTGGATGACGTAAAGCGGGAACGAGTGGTGATGACTACAAGGCCTCATGGTAAGATATTTATGACAACAGGGTTTATGTTCATTCCGATTGAAGGAGAAGAGCGACCCTCATTCACCACTAAGTTCAAAGGCTTGGGTCATGATGGTGGTTTATCATCTGACATTAAGAGTATAAGGCCTAAGATCGTCATCAAGCCTCCAACGTCTGTTCCAATCAAGATTGAAAGGCCCAAAATCACAAACAGGTCTCCAATCTCATCAGTGGGCTCATGCAGTGGCAACACAACTTTCTCAAAGAGCACAGAGGGCCCAAAAGTTCAAATGTCTTGTTCTGCCCAGTTTTCCACAACCCAGAAAAGATTCAACAGAAATGCATCAAGGTCAGAAAGATCAAACAACTGGCGACCTGGAGTCTTTCTGAACATGCAACCGAATCACAATGTCTTTCTATCAAAGCCATACAGCTCAAATAGCCACACTTTTTACTTCTACCTGAAGAAGCAGACTTGCTTTAACTGTGGAGTTCCTGGTCACATTGCTAGAAACTGCTTGAATCGTCCCTTTGAACCTTATAACCCACTGAGTCATAAGGTTTCATCTCAGGTTTCAATGAAGTCTAAGCCGATGAAGGTTTAACCACCGAAGGCAAGGAAGACTGTTAATCCTAAGGTTAAACCATCTGATGGAAATTGGGGAGCTGCCAAAGAGCATAAAAAGCTCTTAATCAAAAACAGGTTTTTCCAAATTATGACAATTTTCATAAAAAGGTGAATGGATCAATACATCAAAAGGTTGAAAAGCCTAAAGTTGTCCCTCCAAAGGCAACTAAAACTGGTTTAAAACATGATTTTAAAAAAGAAACATGTTAAAATACCTAAAGTCACTACTTCAATGGTGACTAAAACAACTTTCAAATCACCTGGAATTTGGAAACCAAAATCAAAGGCAGCTGCAGCTCAAATTCCTGATTTCTCAAAGGGAATGTTTTTAAAAGAAGTTTCATTTATTGATGCTTCAGGAGTACCAAGGACCACAATGGCCTAGGTACCTATGACTAACTGATCTCTCACATTGTGCATGAACAGTCAAGGAGGACTTTCATTAACCTCGTTTGTTAGTGATAGTGATTTTTCCAGGCACAGGATAGTAGACATCTCTTCACTTCATGACATGCATATCTTAATGGGAAGTATGTTCTCCTTATGAGAGGTAAATTTGAAAAGATCAGCAGAAAAGGTAACACTGTCTGAATTGTTTGTCTCTTGGCTAATTTGATGTGAAAGTATGGTTGTAAATGAAACAAAACCCATTTCTGAATATTTTCAAAAGATCAACTTTGAAGGTTAGCTTGGCCAGTTTTAGTAGTTATTTAGTGATTTGTCAGTGTGTTCATTAAAAAAAATGTGTTGTTGATTGTGTGTTTTGACAAGGGTGATCATCGAAATTCTCCAAGAGAATTTCGATTTGTTCAAGGTGTTTGGAAATCGGATTTCATCAAGTATTATTCATATGGTTTTGTTTTCATCTTATTTTCATCATTTCTTCATTGTTTTATTCGATCATACTTGAATCATCTATAATCACCGGATTCTCCATGGTGATTAGTAGACTAGATATCGCGTGAGGGGCTATTTAGATCCTTACACTCTTCTTTCCAGTCCTACTAAAAAATTTCTTCGTTCTTCGAACTAACGTACCATATTGCCAATTCAGATCCATTTCTTCCAAATGATCATAATCGATCTGATCATAATCTTCATTTGTCAATTCTGCATTACTTACTGAACATGTAATAACTCCAAAATATGAAGATAACAATGCAGACAATAAAGCCATATAATCATCGGTTGTTTGAGCAGATAAGCATTTTGAGTTGAAGAACTAGGAATTGAAACACTATAACCAGCAGAATAACTAGAATTGTCAGATTTACCTACAATAAATGTTGTAGGAGGGGCAGAATTAAGAATATATGACTTCATAGCATTAATGGTTGAATCATTTTCAACATGATACACAACAGGATTTTGAATTTGAGTAGGAAGTGATTTATTCACTGTTAACTCCATATCCCTTGCTTGTATGTTTTTTAATCAGATCATTGAAAGAAAAACCCGAATACTCTTTATCATGAATAATCATCATCACATAATTTTCCCATTTCTTTGGTAAAGCCTCCAAAATCTTTTCTTTTAAATCAGCATCTTCCTTTGTAAGACTCTCCAAACTCATCTCACTCATCAAATGTGCAAATCTTGCAATCAAATCTAAAATCGATTCATTTTGATAATGTTTGAAACTATCAAACTCATTTTTCAAACCTTTTGACGACTTTTCTTGCATTGGTCATTACCCTCACATCTCTTCTGCAACGCATACCATAAACTTTTGTATATATAGTTAGCAGAAAGATGATGTAGCAATTCTTTGGGCAATGCCATTGTCAAAGTACCATATGCCTTCTTCTCAGCTTGATACGCTTTCTTTTGTTCCGAAGTGAATTTTCTTTGAAAAATCGGCTCTCCAGAAGCATCCTTAGGATAAATATATTGTTCAGTGAAAGCCAACCACATATTAACATCGTTTGTATCGACATACAGTAGAACCTCTATAAATTAATAATGTTAGGACCGAGATATTTTATTAATTTAGCGAGATATTATTATATCAATAAATTAATAAATTATTAATTTAAAGAGTTGGCTTATATTCGTGAGCAATTCTCAAAATAATGCATCGACCTTCAAAATTTTCATGTCCGTTCACTTTACCTATTTGATAAAAGAAAAACAAGGACCTTCAAAATTCTCATGTACATTCACACTTCACACATTAATGAACTTGTCAAGTTCAATGTACATAGATCTAGATTGATCATGATAAAATGTCTAATGATATTGTTTAAAATTCGGTTGATGATGATACAATACCTTTGGAACCAGTCACTCGGAAATAAGCATTGCAAATGACAACAACTCTTCATAACTTTTTGTTCCAGTACGAGAATGCAGTGCCTCAACTCTTAAGTGCAATGGGGAGATTTAAAGATGAACTCAATATAGATTTGAAGTTCACAAAAAAAAAACAAGTGACTATAGATTCATTTTTTAATAGGCAATCCTAGAATTTATGCATATTTGAAGTGCAATGGGACCAATATATTTATATTAGGGTTTCAACAAAAAAATATTATCTTATTATTTTATCGATTGGGGTCCGATTTTGTACTGGTCCCAAGTTGGGACCGGACAAATTATTAATTTTATCGAGGATATTAATTTATCGAGTATTAAATTATAGAGGTTGTACGCTTCAAACCGTTTAACCCAACTATGATAATCTTCCAATTTTAACAATTTGGGAACTTTCTGACTTGTTCCAATTTCATTACCATAGATCATCATCGTTTTCATTGTAGCTTGCATCGAACTTTAAATTGCAGCAAACGCTTGAAAATCACTCATCTTTTCCGAAAACTTGTACACAAAAACTTCAAACCCAAAAACGAAGGTCTTAGAAGTGGATTTTAGGGGTCAAAATGGAGGGTACTAGCCATTACGCAATAAAAGTGTAGATCTTTCCAAGACGGTCGTTTTGGCTGGTATTAGCTCCCGTAACTCTTTACGGTTCTCAAGTTACGTCAATTTTAGTAAACCACCCAAAAATGTTGATTACTGTTCACCCGAACTCAAGCCGAAGTGAATATTGTTTATCCGAACTCTACCGAACCGAATCCGAACAGAAACTATAGCCGAACCTTGACTTCGGATGAGCCGAACAGAAGCCGAACTAGGAGATAGCCGAACCAGAACCAAACTGAAATAGAATGTCCGAACTTAGTACGAACCCTAGCCGAACTACCACAAACACCCGAACTGGATCCGAACCTAAAGTTCGGAGCGGTTATTTTATGGATTTTCAGATCTCAACAGAACCTTAGACGAACTACAACATTCTCGACTCAATTTTACGATTTTCATTGTTTTCGAACGAAATTTTCAACACGAATGCAGATAAAGTTTGAAGGAATGCTTTAGGAGATGATTTTCATAGAAAGCACACAATAGATGAACAAACGAGTAGAAAATCGATTACATTTTGTAAAAACCCCAAAGTTTTGACTCAAAGTGATGAAAAACAGAGATTTCCGACCAGTAGAATGAAGCTAAAGCTCTGATACCACTTGTAAATGCGTGAGCGGGGGATCATCTTCTCGGTCGTGAAGAAATCAATATAAAACGTATGAACACGGTGAGAAAATACAAAGAAACTTGTATTAGCCACAGAGAGATTACACAGAAACACACATAAAAGATATGACTAGGAGTTGTATTCTCTATACCAGACAAGCTATTTATAAAATGACCATTTTAAGCTAAACCACGATCAGCCGAACCTCCAGTTCGGTCATAGTTCGTGTGAGTCCAAACTGGGAGTTCGCCTCAAGTTCAGACAACACAATCTTGTAGCCTTTTGTCTTGTATCTGATACTTCACATGATGACCTTGAATTATGCATCAACACGTGCTCTTGAGGTGAAGCTAACTGAAGTTCAATTCACTTGTGATAAATTTCAAAAAGCAAATGAAAAGACTGAAAAACTTTGGAAAGGTGCTATGTATGGCAAAACTAGCATTGGTTACACTTCTGTCAAACCACCAGGTGATTATTTACCAGTAATTGAACCAATTTCTGCGTTACAAACTGAAAGCACAGTTAGTTTAGTTAGTTTGATTGAACCAATTGCTCTTGTAATAGTTGTTGAAGAGAAATGTGAGACTGTTAAAATTGAAATCACTATTGCAAGCACCTCTGCAGCAGCTGATCAATCAAAAACTTTAAAACCAACGTTTGTTGTCCCTCCACATACTTTTTAGGAACCAAAAGATTCAAAAGTTGGAGGTAAACACGTTGAGAATGTCAAAACTAGCAAGGGTCAAACTTTTGGTAGAACAGTTTTCAATCAAGAAACAAGTGAAATATCCCATAGATACACTCACTCTTATGAATCCTCTAGAGTTCTTGAGTGTATAGTTTGTGGTAAAATGGGTCATTTAGCAGCTGATTTTTTATGACCCTCTGAACAGAAACCAATCTTCAAAACCTAAAACTGTGAAAAGTCAAAATTTGGCTAAGAAACTAACAGGAAAAGTTTCACCAGTTAAGAGTCATACAATTAAGCACTTTGAATCAAATTCAAACCAGGTTTTAATTGGTAATGAAAGACATGGAAGTTTCTCACCTTTTAAGAAAAGTAATTTTCCGGCTGAATTTTAAGCGGAACAATTTTTCGCTCGAACTCATGTTCAACCGGAAAACAAGAAAAACTCCAGGTCTGTCACTGCTTTAAAACAAAGACCATCTGTGAAGTTTAGTGAAAATTATGAAGTGTTTGAAAGTCAAGAAAGAAGAAATCCTTCTAAAGGAAAAGTCAATCCTCGCAAATCTTTTCAAACGGAAAGGAATTTTGGTCAAAATGAAATTTTAGCTAGTTCAATCGGAAGTTCCACTTTTTCCCTTCAAGGTGAAAAATTTGTCAAAAACAGCTTTGCATCACGAAAGTATGCTGCTTCACCTGAGAAAACTAGAGTTCCAAGTCAAAACCAATTTCCAACTAGTGATTTTGTAAAAACTGAGTCAAATAAACAAAGAACGTTCAAGGAGTTTAGAGAAAGAAAGGCATTGGAAAGAAAATCAAAAATAGGAAGTGAGAAATTTCATCAACAGAGTTCTCATCAAAACATAGAATTCGAAAATGATGACTTGCTCACTGAGCAACCTGTTTTGAATACTTTAGTACTGAAAGAGTACAAGTATAACGATGCATTGGGAAGACCCAAGACCACAAAGGCTTGGGTCCCTTACAAAGACTAATAAATTTGTGACATGTGCAGGTGCAAAATAAAAGTCAAGATCGACTGTGGATCGTTGATAGTGGATGCACCAGTCACATGATAAGGAATAAAAATATTCTAGAAAACACAAAAATATACAATGTAGGAGTTGTTGCCTTTGGAAGCAACAAGGGGTACATCTCCGCTCAAGGAGATGTTACAAATGGTTCGGTAAGCTTTGATAGAGTTAATATTATTGGTACATTGAACTTTAACCTACTCAGTGTCTCACAAATGGGTGACAAGATGTTAAATGTCTTATTTAATGAGAGAGAGGCAATCATACTGAAATCTGAGGTTAAAATTTCTAAGGAAATGATTTTGCTGAGAGCACCCAGGAAAGAAGGTTTGTATATATTGGATATATCAGTTACTACACCTACCAGTGGCACTGCCTGTTTTATATCCAAAGCCTCAATTGATGAGTCTGATCTTTGGTATAGAAGGCTAGGACATATAAATTACACAAACATGAACAGAATTGTCAATCTTGGTTTAGTCAAGGGTCAACCTGCTAAACAATTTACTTGTTCTGAGCACTGTGTGCCTTGCCTCAAGAGTAAGAAACACAAGTCTTCCTTCAAGCCAAAAGCTAAAAGTTCTATCTCACAACCCTTAGAATTGCTACACATAGACCTTTTTGGGCCAACTAAGATAATGAGTTTGGGAAAGAAGTCATATTGTTTTGTAATAACTGATGATTTCACTAGATATACTTGGGTTTTCTTTCTAAAAACAAAAGATGAAGCTGCTAAATTGTTAAAAACTCTTGTAGTCAAGTTGGAAAATCAGTCAAAATTTAAGATCAAAACAATCAGATGTGACAATGGCACATAATTTAAAATTCATGTTTTAAGTTCTTTTTGTGAAGAAAAAGGGATAACAAGGCAGTTCAGTGCTCCCAGAACTCCACAAAAGAATGGAGTTGCTGAAAGGAGAAATAGAACATTGATCGAAGCTGCCAGGGCAATGTTGGCCGATTGCAAACTTCTTGTAATCTTTTGGGTTGAAGCAGTGATCACTGCCTGCTATGTCCAAAACAGGATTTTAATTGTCAAGGGTAAAAATAAAACATCATATGAGCTTTGGAGAGGTAGAACTGTAGGATCGGGTCAAACCTAGAAGACGATATCAATGCTAACAACACCGTGCGGAATCCGGTGATGTTAGTGATTCAAGCATATAGATGAACGAGATGTGATGAAAGCGATAAAAAACGATGAACAGGATGACGGAAACGATTAAGAACAAATCAAACCTTAAGATGTGCACACGAATATTCGTCTGGTACACGAATAGTTAAGAGCAAATCGTAATCTCTCAAACCCCCTGTCTATCCACAATGGCTAACCCTAAACTAGGAGGCTTATGTGTGTTTATATAGACACACACATAAGCTTACAAGGCTTCCCAAGCCCAAGCCCATTAAAACCTTATTAAACTATTTCAAACCACTAAGCCTAACCCACCTATATTTAATATACAAGCCTCTAATTCTAGCCTCTACAATATTCCCCTAGGCTTGTAATATTAAATGTCTTTGACTTTAAGTCTTCAACTTTGCAATCTTCTTTTGGCTTGAACTAGTGATGGTGAAGATATTTCTTCAACAATTTAATTGGGCAGCAACTAGAGACTTTTTGGGAGCAATCTCTCAATCAGCAACAGCTTGGACTTCAAATGACAAAAAAGTAATGAGAGGAGGATTCTCATGCACTTGCCTTTTTTTACTGATCTTGGGTCCTTGCTGAATCATTGGTAACAGTCTTTACTTGTCTTTGTCTTCAGAGGATAAAATTTTAAAATCCTCTATCTTTGCAATCACAATTGTAGTTCATGAACTGACTGCACTTAGCTTCCACTTAGCTTCCCCTTAAATTGTAAACAGTTTCTTCTTGCACTTTGGGAGCTTCACCTGAACCAACAAACTTCCCCTAAGCATCAGATTCTTTAGTAGGGTAAGTCATTTTCCGGCTGGTTCATCTATCATGAGCAGTAGCAGCAATGCTTTTATCAACAGAGTCCTTGACTTTTCCTTTCCATGAGTTTTCTTGTTCACTTAACCTATCATGCACAACATGGAACAAACAAATACTAACCAGACAATGATAACTGGTTACTAGGTTAGCAGGAGATCGACATTATTTAACACAAACCCTAACATTGATTACGGGTTTCCTTTAAATACTTCCCCTGAACCCAATGACTCTTTACACTTTCCCTAAGATAATGCATATCTCCCCCTGAGATAATGCTTATTATCTCAACTTCTTATCTCACCTTCTCCCCCCTAAAAAGCAGGTCACTTTTGGGAGGGGGCATAATTTCTTGCATAAAAACCCACAAAAACATATTAAAAACCTTTAAGTTAACCTGGCCATGGTTGTAAAACAAACATTAAAACTTAAGAATACTCAAAATAAAATAAAATTAAAAAAAAAACATACCAAATTACTTAACGAGAAGGTTTTATTTGGGATCAAACCCTCTTTGTCTGAACTGAGGAACCTTTTTCAGCATTCGTTACTTGAACACGTCTAGGTGATTTCCAGCATATTGATCCTCTTTAAACCGACGTTCCTCTTTTCTAGGCTGTTTGTCACTTATTTATGTTTTAGGTACATTAATTGTGAACACAAGACAGTCACACACCAATCCTAGGTAATTAATACGTGCAGTCTATCAAGCTTCATTATTCCCTACCACATATTTTCACATTCCCATATCCAGAGTTTTGAATCTTTTCTCGAGACTAGGTTGAGAAGAGAAAGAACAGATCATTAAGAGATAGGGATAATATACAAGGACTTGTACAATTTCAGCTCAGAGGCATTTTTCAGTTAGGTGGTAACCTTTTATCAAACACATAAGCCTAGACGCAAAGTCAGGGTTAAAGGGTTTTAGACACTAGAGGGTCTCTTTTATTGTGCACATTGGCATTCTTTGGGGTGTTAGTTATATACAGTGATCTGCAAGCACGTTAATGCAGACTAACCAGGTCTTTGCTTACGCAAAACAGAGGAAAGTCTGATTAACACAACAGTACAGTCTATACCAGGTCATTGCTCACGCAAAGGAGAGGTGAGACTGACTAACGGCTTTGACATCCCCAGGTCTTTGCACACACAAAACAGAGGGGACGCCGACTTTTTTAGATTTTTGATTCAACACTCTAGACTCCGGCGTGTGTATCGGGAACAATTTCGCAGTCAAATAGAACATGCACTTAACCTAATTGTGTGTTTCCCGTCAAATGTCATACTTTATCTTTAAGTATTGTGACGCATACCTTTGTCTTTGGAACTAAGCCTAGCGAGCACATCACCTTGGATCATGTTTTTCACTTCAGCCTTACTTGTGTCAGTCATTTTCAGAATGAAAATATTTCATTTCCCTCCTTCTCAAACACACAAATAAAAGATTAATAATTAGAAAGCACAATTTTGAGGGGTCAACCTTTTCCATATTTTCTATTCACCCCCTTGCTTTTTTATTTTTAATCACAATTTTTCTTTTTTCTTTTTTTTTGTTAACTTTTTTTTTCATTTTTATTTTTTTTATTTCTTTGTTTTAGTTTAGTTTTTTTTTTTGATAATGAAATGACACACTGGCACACAACGAAACAAAGAAAATTTAAACAAAATTGTCCAAGCTAATCTTCCAAGTTATCATTTGAAAACATAGCGAGTTGGGTTTTGCTTCACAATAAACAATCACGAAAAAAAACAATTCAGACAGTGTTACCTTTTCTTCTGATCTTTTCAGTTTTACCTCTCACAAGGAGAACATTCCCACCATTGAGAATTTGCATAACATGAAGTGGAGAGATGCCTCCCATCCTGTGCCTGGAACAACCACTATCACAAACAAAAAAATTAATGAAAAAGTCCTCCTTGACTATTCTTGCACAAAGTGAGAGATCAGTTAGCCATAAGTACCCAGGCCATTGTGGTTCTGGGTATTCCTGAAGCATCCATAAATGTAACCTCTTTTATGCACATTCCCTTTGTGAAATCAGGAATTGGAGGTTTGAACAGCTTTTCATTTTGGTTTCCAAATTGCAGGTGATTAACAGTTGTTTTAGTCACCTTTGGAGTTGTGACTTTAGGTGTTTCAGCCTTCTTCAGTTTAGTTTTATTTTTCAAAACAGTTTTAGTTACCTTGGGAGTGGCAACTTTAGGTTTTCAAATTCATGTTGTTTTGAAATTGGTTTCTTCACCTGTTTTTGAAAAATTTTTAACTTGGAAAACTAGAAGTTTGATTGGAGAGCTTTCTTTGCTCTTTGGCAGCCCCCCAATTGCCATTAGAAGGTTTAACCTTAGAATTTAAAGTCTTCATTGCCTTTGTTGGTTGCACCTTCATTGGCTTAGACTGATAGAAAATCCTGAGATGAAAACTTCTAGTTCACAGGATAACAGAGCCCGTAGGGGTGATCAAGACAGTTTCGCGCAATGTGACCAGGAACTCCATAGTTAAAACATGTCTGCCTTTTCAGATAAGAGTCAGACGTATAGTCATTGAAAGCAGTTGGCAGAGTTGGAGCAGCATGACGTTGAGTCTGCAGCCTTGGGATGAATGCAGTGCCTGAAATTTCATAATGGCCTGATGTAGAAAAGTTGACATTCAGTCTTGTCTGGTTGGTAGAGAACTGAGTAGAACCAGACTTTGCAGTTTTTGAATTTCTTGCATTGTTTGATGATGAAGCATTGCTGCCACTACAAGAGCCCACTGATGAGATTGGGGACTTCGAAACCTCCTTATGCTTATCTTTACCGTTCACAGTTGATTCTGTGGTCTGCAATTGTTTCCTTGGGTAATATGGCTGATAGGGTTTATACAAACAATTTCGTGCCAAGTGTCCAGGCTTTCCGCAAGTATGACAGGACTGTTTCTTTTGAAAAATGGGAGGCTGGGAAAACTGTCGCCCAGTGGATTGCCATTTTGGTTTTGCAGCATGTTTATCAATCCAATATGTTTTACCATCAGGATGAGTGGACAAAACATATTCCCACTTTATTGGCTGGTGTTGGTCATATGCATTGTAAACTTTAGGATAAGGGACAAAATCTTGGGGTTTAGATTCCCTTTTATGTTTCACATTCAACACATTGTCAGGCTTTCCAAACACAAATACACCAGGAGTTGGGGAACCAGCAACCTGTGGTTCCTTCTCCATTTTCAAAAATTTCACACGACCATCATTATACTCAATAGACATGATTTCCTTTTTACCATATGTAGCTGTTTTTTTAAAAACAGCCAATTTTTCTTTCTACTCAGCTAATAAGGACGTGACAGCATTTATCGGATTTAATATAAACTCAATTAATACGATTTGCGTTAATATTTATCTTGAATTTTAAAGAGTTAAAATGGACTCAAAAAGTTAAAACCACCAAATCACAGGGACGCAAATCGTACTTAACTTTATTTTAAACATACCTTTAAAATGATCTTTAAATGTAAAATGGAATATTAAGCAATAAATTTAATGATAATTGTATCCTAAAATGACCCTCATTGCCCCTAAACACACCTTATTGGGCCGTCATTGGTCCTAACCATGCTTATTGGTTACATACACACCTTACTGGGACTCATTAGTCCCAACTGGCCCTCGTTTCCCCTAAACACACCTTATTGGGTCTCATTGGTCCTAAACACAACTTATTTGTTACATACACACCTTATTGGGCCATCATTGGTCCTAAACATGCTTATTGGTTACATACACACCTTATTGGGACTAATTGGTCCCAACTGGCCCTCGTTTCCCCTAAACACACCTTATTGGGACTCATTGGTCTTAAACATGCTTATTGGTTACATACACACCTTATTGGGCCATCATTGGTCCTAAACATGCTTATTGGTTACATACACACCTTATTGGGACTAATTGGTCCCAACTGGCCCTCGTTTCCCCTAAACACACCTTATTGGGACCCATTGGTCTTAAACATGCTTATTGGTTACATACACACCTTATTGGGCCATCATTGGTCCTAAACATGGTTATTGGTTACATACACACCTTACTGGGACTCATTGGTCCCAAGTGACCCTCGTTTCCCCTAAACACACCCTACTGGGACTCATTGGTCCCAACTGGCCCTAGTTTCCCCTAAACACACCTTATTGGGTCTCATTGGTCCTAAACACAACTTATTTGTTACATACACACCTTATTGGGCCATCATTGATCCTAAACATGCTTATTGGTTACATACACACCTTACTGGGACTCATCGGTCCCAACTGGCCCTCGTTTCCCCTAAACACACCTTATTGGGTCTCATTGGTCCTAAACACAACTTATTTGTTACATACACACCTTATTGGGCCATCATTGGTCCTAAACATGCCTATTGGTTACATACACACCTTATTAGGACTAATTGGTCCCAACTGGCCCTTGTTTCCCCTAAACACACCTTATTGGGACCCATTGGTCTTAAACATGCTTATTGGTTACATACACACCTTATTGGGCCATAATTGGTCCTAAACATGCTTATTGGTTACATACACACCTTACTGGGACTCATTAGTCCCAACTGGCCCTCGTTTCCCCTAAACACACCTTATTGGGTCTCATTGGTCCTAAACACAACTTATTTGTTACATACACACCTTATTGGGCCATCATTGGTCCTAAACATGCTTATTGGCTACATACACACCTTATTGGGACTAATTGGTCCCAACTGGCCCTCGTTTCCCCTAAACACACCTTATTGGGACTCATTGGTCTTAAACATGCTTATTGGTTACATACACACCTTATTGGGCCATCATTGGTCCTAAACATGCTTATTGGTTACATACACACCTTATTGGGACTAATTGGTCCCAACTGGCCCTCGTTTCCCCTAAACACACCTTATTGGGACCCATTGGTCTTAAACATGCTTATTGGTTACATACACACCTTATTGGCCATCATTGGTCCTAAACATGGTTATTGGTTACATACACACCTTACTGGGACTCATTGGTCCCAAGTGACCCTCGTTTCCCCTAAACACACCCTACTGGGACTCATTGGTCCCAACTAGCCCTAGTTTCCCCTAAACACACCTTATTGGGTCTCATTGGTCCTAAACACAACTTATTTGTTACATACACACCTTATTGGGCCATCATTGCTCCTAAACATGCTTATTGGTTACATACACACCTTACTGGGACTCATCGGTCCCAACTGGCCCTCGTTTCCCCTAAACACACCTTATTGGGTCTCATTGGTCCTAAACACAACTTATTTGTTACATACACACCTTATTGGGCCATCATTGGTCCTAAACATGCCTATTGGTTACATACACACCTTATTAGGACTAATTGGTCCCAACTGGCCCTTGTTTCCCCTAAACACACCTTATTGGGACCCATTGGTCTTAAACATGCTTATTGGTTACATACACACCTTATTGGGCCATAATTGGTCCTAACCATGCTTATTGGTTACATACACACCTTACTGGGACTCATTGGTCCCAACTGGCCCTCGTTTCCCCTAAACACACCTTATTGGGTCTCATTGGTCCTAAACACAACTTATTTGTTACATACACACCTTATTGGGCCATCATTGGTCCTAAACATGCTTATTGGTTACATACACACCTTATTGGGACTCATTGGTCCCAACTAGCCCTCGTTTCCCCTAAACACACCTTATTGGGTCTCATTGGTCCCAACTGGCCTTCGTTTCCCCTAAACACACCTTATTGGGTCTCATTGGTCCTAAACACAACTTATTTGTTACATACACACCTTATTGGGCCATCATTGGTCCTAAACATGCTTATTGGTTACATACACACCTTACTGGGACTCATTGGTCTCAACTGACCCTCGTTTCCCCTAAACACACCTTATTGGGTCTCATTGGTCCTCAACACAACTTATTGGTTACATACACACCTTATTGGGCCATCATTGGTTCTAAACACAACTTATTGTTTACTTACACACCTTATTGGGACTCATTGGTCCTAAACACATCAAATTGACCCATTTGACCCCAAATTGACCGATTATTTAGTTTTTATCTTAACTCTTTTTATATAATTTATTTAGAATTATGATTCCCCAAAATTTAAGGGCGCGTTTAGTTGTGGAAAACACGGGGTGTTTTCCATTTCTGTTTTCCAAGAAAACAAGGAAAACAGAAAACGCGTTCAAATTGTATTTTTTAGAAAACGTTTTCTAGGAAAACAGAAAATAGTGTTTTCTAAATTTTAACTAAAAATGGAAAACACCTTTTTTACTGTTTTCTGTTTTCTGTTTTCTGTTTTCTGTTTTCTATTTTCGTTTTCCAAATATATACAAAAGAAAATGGGCGTTCATTTTCTAGGGTTTATACGCACAACCGCTCGACCTCTCCTCCGTTACCTCCGCCGTCGTCTGCTCCACCGCATCGTCGACGGAAATCTAATGAAATGTAGAGATAGAAAATAGTTGATTTGAACATGTTTTCTAGTTTTCTAATTTTGAAAATGAAAATTCCATCTTTCAAATTTGAACGCGTTTTCAAAAAACTTCATGTGTTTTCTAGAGATGGAAAACTCATTTCATTTTCTAGAAAACTAGAAATGAAAAACTAGAAAACATTTTCCACAACCAAACGGCCCCTAAGGTTTTTGTAGATCCGTTCTGTTTTTTGTGTTTAGGGTTTTTGATCGTCTCTACATCAGTTGTTGATCGGATTGCAATTGTTGATCAGATTGATTTAATAGACAAAAATAGATAAACAAGTATATAACAAAAAGTGGATTTCATACTACTGATTCCAATTCCATACACAAAATTGTTTCCTAATTTACATGTTCATTCCTAAAAAAAAAAAAACAGAGCAGCTGCGGGTTGAGGTTCACGGGAACCTAGATTCCATCTCCTCCATCAACTCCAAATGCCTACTCATTGCTTCTTGCCTCTGTTGAACCAACATTTGAAGCCTGGCATCGGAGACGCGTATCTCTTCCATCAGAAAAGTTGCCATCTGGTATCTTGATGGACTTGGTGGCTCTTTAAGTACTTGGTCGAGCAGGGTCATCCCGTCTAAGACACTCTGTCTCTCTGCCCCGATAATCACCTCGTACCTGTCCAGAGTAGCATCAATCTTTATCTTCAAATAATGTTCAACTAATTCTTTCAAGCTTGCCATTTTTAGAAGGATTTGAGTGTTTTGAGAAAGGGTTTGTTAAGGATTTTGAGAAAAGGTTTGATAAGGATTTTGAAAAGGGTTTGATGTTGGAGGTGAGAAGTTTCTGATTACTGATCAAGTGGTATGGTTATATGTGCAAATCACTTGAGTATGCGTCTTCTCAGATGTGTAATCACTAGAGTATACCATAGGTCTTATTTGATTAATTTCAAAATTACCCACTGAGTTCATGATGACTGCACATTATAATTGTTGGACTTTTGGTTATCCTACAAAAATTATTTTCACACGTTCTCCAAGTTAATTAATTAAACTGAAATTCCTACACGATATCAAAAAACCACTAATATTTTAATCACACGATCTGAAATTATCCGAAATTACTGTCACACGATCTCAAAAATCAAATTAACAAGTCAAAATTAAACGATGAAAGTCAAAATTACCCACTGAGTTCATGAGGATTGAGGGAAGATGAACTAGAGTTCTTCAAGATTATAAAGAGTTATTCAGTAATAGAACCGGATGAACTAGAGTTCCTCAGGATCAAGAGTAATTATTCAGTAACAGACTGAGTTAGAAGCTAATTTTTGTTTTAATTTATTTAAATATGATTCTAACTGGGCCCGCTAAATTTTAAAAGAGGCGGGGTAAATTAGAGCGAACTCAATTGAAAATTTCACATATCAATCGACAGAATTTTCCCTCCGTCCTATTACTTCTCCAATAAACAGGTTCACAGTAAAGATTATTGAAAAGGATTTTCAGTATTGATCGTTTTTAGTCATCTTAATTTGTTGTTGTATCTGTTAGCAAAACAAACATGGATAAGTCTTGGATGAAAACCAGTAGAACCACGCAATCATATGTCGATGGAGTTAAATCATTCTTAATGTTTGCAATTACCAATTTGGAGAGTAATGAAATTCCATGTCCCTGTGTTAATTGTCTAAACCATTACTCTTTTAATGTTGATGATGTAATATTTCATTTGTTTTCAAAGGGATTCGATCAGACTTATAGAAGGTGGATTAAACATGGAGAGATAGACGAGCCCGTAGGAGAGGAGCTTCACACGGAATCATTTTTCGATTCCGGAGTGCCATTGGATGCAGCCGAAACAATAAAAATGGTCAGAGCTACTGAAGAAAATTTCAATGAGGACCATGTGAAGTTTCAAGAACGACTCATGGATGCTGAGAAGCCTCTGTATGAAGGATGCCATACCTTCACAAAGTTATCTGCCTTGGTTCAACTACTGAACTTGAAGACTAAGCATGGAGGATC
>JBCNJP010000093.1:215144-236144 GCA_039602395.1 Deinandra increscens subsp. villosa | reverse complement strand
TCTGTCAATTATGTGCTGGTCCTCATGATATCATGAGCTGTCCCATTGTTGGTAGCACCGAGCTACCTGAGCAGGTCGATTATATTGCTAGCCAGGCCCGCCGACCACGCAACCAGTATAGCTACAATCAGGCTTGTAGACCAAACCAGAATTCAGGGTAGAGACAGGAGTCGGTTCTAACCTGCTGGGGTTTCAGTCATGATCGCCACAGAGAGAGCAGGGTTTCTACAACCCTAACCCTGAGAGCACTAGGCAGATCCCGATCCAGTCTGAGGATACGGGTGTGAAGAATCTTACGGGCATGATGGCTTAGATGATGCAGCAGAATCAGAAATCAGACTTGGATATTCAGAAAGTTGCTCAGCAGAATGAATTACGTTTTTCTAAAAATGAGCAAGATATCTCTTCATTTGTTAAAGAAATGGGAAACATGGGCACTCATATGAAGAATTTGGAAAGACAGGTTGGCCAGCTTGCCAAATCTATGTCAGAGCGTCAACAGGGGGGTTTACCGGGTAACACTGAAATAAACCCAAAACAAAATGTGAGTGCAATCTTTTCTATGAGTGGCAACACCACTCCAGTTCGAGAACCGACAATCACTGCTGAGCCGGTTGATGAGGATAGTGATGATGAGATAGACGAGGAGATTGAGGTTGAGGCTCCTGGGCAGGTGCAATCTAGGCTAAGCCCAGCAAGTACAGCACGTCCCGAGGAGCCAGTAACGAAGAAGTACATTCCTGATGTTAGTCCAAAGTGTCGTCTATTATTGCTATTAATTTGCTACTTTTATTAATGTTAATGGTTGGATTACATTACATTTTCACGGTTTTGCGTTTCAAGGTACGAGGAGCTAAACATGCTGAGATCTGCGGTTTTATGAGAAGTATGAAGCTGATCGGTACAAAGGTTGAAAAGAGATTGAGAAACGAGTGAAGAGTTAGAAGAGATTGAAAAAAGTTCCTGAGTTCCACTTCGGGGCGGTACGCCCAGGAGTGAGCAGAGTAGGGCGGTACGCCCTAAATCCTAGAAAACCAGCCGACTGAAGGAATTCGGGCGGTACGCCCCAAATCGGTCGACATAAGACTTTTTAGGATTTTACTATTTAAACTTGTTTGTTAAGTTTTGCAATTACTTTTTTCACTTTTGGACGCCCAGAGAGCATTAGGGTTCAAATTTCCAGACATTGTTGAAGGTTTTTGAAGAATTTAATCATTAGGTATTGTTTCTTTATGCAAATTTTAGTTAAGATCATGTTTGCTACATTAGCCATGTCCGGCTAATCACCTTTAACTACTTTTGGTGATTGGTTGGTAAAATCGTTCTATTCCTAACTTGTTAACTACTAATTGTTCCGGTTTTCCTTATAACCGTTGAGCACCCACATGCTGAATTTGTTTAACCAACTAGTAAATTAGGGTTTTAATGGTCCACTGTCATGATCTACCACTTTCTTGCGGCAGGAACTAAGCAGCCCATTAGAAACTTAAGATATTAGGTCAATTAGGCAATTGGGGAGGATGTCTATGTGTTATTAGTAGTTGATTAAGTTTTGCCTAGATCGGTAGGCAACCAAGATCCAAAAGTAGTTAGCTTTTCCCATTTGGTAGTTTAATCAATTTTCTAGTTTCAAGTTAGTTAATTTTTAGTTAATTTACCCCAACCCATTCAAAAACAGCCAAGAGGCAATTTAGGTGAATTTTAGGTTAATTGGTAGTTATAGTCAAGTTAATTATTAGTTAGTTAATCAATTAGTAAATTTCCACATATTCCCTGGGTTCGATAACCTAACTTACCAATACTACAAATCAAATATAGTTGGTGATTTGTGACGATCTGAAAAACCGCTATCAAATTGGCGTCGTTGCCGGGGAATTAGTGCGCCTGTTGATTAGTTGATTTTAGTTAATTTTAGTTAAATTGCATTTTTATTTACTTTTTCAAAAGTTCCAAAAAAAACCCAAAAATAGTGTCCTTTATTCCAGATTTTACTTTCTGCAACTAAAAAAATTAAATTTTTTCGAAATTCAATTTTGGGGCCGTACGCCTGAGATTCCTTATTTCTGGGCGGTACGCCTTGGGGGCTAATTTCACATAAAGTTTTGAGATTTTTGACCTTCCAAGTTTTCATTTTTTCTGTTCTAGTGCATTATTTACACCCCTTGGAACAGTGCTACGTAATTGGTTTGCTCGTTTGTGACCGATTTTGCAGGTTTTAGGTAATTTTGCATGCATACGCGGCATTCCTGCAAGACATCACCGTTGATATACAATCCAGAGATCGAGAGAACAGCTCGACAGAACCGAGCAGAGCAGAGTAATCGAACAACAATGGAGGGGCAAAATCCAAACCCCAATCCAAATCCCAACATCAACCAAAACCCAAATCCCAACCAAAACCCAAACCCAAATTAAAAACTAAATCAAGACCCACACAACCCACAAAACCAACCCCAGAATGAGCCAATGAACCCGAACATTCCACAAGCTCAAGACCCAAACATCCCTCCAATACAAACACCACCATTTCGGGTGCATGGGCACAATTCCCTCCCCTCATTGTCTCCTAAATCCTCACAACACGATGAGGGAGATTACCACTACCGGGGTTGGAAACCATTTCCATCACAACAACAACCCATGTTCCGCCAAGCCCCACAACAACCCCCACCCCAACAACCCCAAAATGCCAACCCACCCCAATTCAGACCAACCCCCGTGTATGAGGAGCAAGATTGGCAGAGGCAAAAAGAGCAGTGGGGTCAGGATTGGTACGACCCCAACGAAGATTGGCAGAGGCAAGAAGAGCATTCACGTGGAAGGAGGAGTTCCCAGACTTGTAGCAAACGGAACGGTTCAGAGGGTAGCCAGTCATTTTAAACCGGTAGTCGTCCCGAGCTCATCCGCGGTAGTCACCCCACTTAGAGATAATAGACGAGCATTCGAGGTCCGCCCTCAATATTTGAGTCATTTTCTAGAATTCTACGGGAAGAGAACCGAGTAACCAAACCACCATATACACTCCTTTGAGTCAATATGCATTCCCATTGGGGCAACGGGGTTCACAACGGAAGATGTTAAGTTGATGCTCTTCCCATATACCCTAAAGGATCGGGCAAGAAGATGGTTCGAAAGTTTACCCGCCGCTAGCATCTTTACTTGGGAGCAAATGCAAGAAGTCTTCCTTGAAGAATATTACCTAATGAGCAAGACGAGCGAGGTCAAAGAAGAGATCCGATCATTCCAGCAACACACCGGGGAACCATTCCATGAAGCATTTAACCGATTCAAGGAATTGTTGCGAAAGTGCCCACATCATGGGATAGACACATGGGATCTAATTAAATCCTTCAATGATGGCCTCCTTCCAGAAGACATCCGAGACTTGAACTCCATCAGTAATGGTACCTTCCTAACTAACACAGAAGAGGTGGATTGGGGGCACATGGAGCGATTGAGTGCCACGTCTAAGAGACTTGCTCAAACCGGAAGACGATCGAAATCTGCCTCGGTTAAATCCATTGATTATGAGGCGGAGGAAATAATAGAGAAGCTCCGTTAGTAGACACTCCTCTTGGAAAAGCAGGTAGCACAAATGAAGTTGGGGGAAGCACCAGAAGAGGTAAAATCAAGTGCACAAATTCCGGTGTGCACTAGTTATGGCGAATTGGGTCATCTTGTCGACTCTTGTCCCACCGTGGTACAATAAAGTGAATGTAACACCCGTATACAATTTGATGCCAAACAAAGTCATTACTTTATAAAAAATTCGGTCCCAGAAATTTTTTGTTCAAAACATGCTTTTTGATAATCATATAATACCATCATGGTGGTTTATATTTACAAATTATACCCACCAAATTTGACATCCAAGTGTTGTTTCATAAACTTTACATAAATCTATTACACCAAAAAGGGGATCGGTTTGTTCAATCTTCATGTGATCGGTCCATCTTGCACTTGTTGAGCATCCCTTCGAGCCTTCGCCTTACCTGCAACATACTCACTTTCAATAGTGAGTTTCTATTGCATAACAATGTGTAATTAACATTAAACAATGAAGAAAACAACAAATCAGATTTGGGCGTCCCAAGCGTATCGCCTAGGATGGCTATACTTCCAAGCGATACGCTTGGATCTTCAGGCGTATCGCCTACAGAACAAATGCTCCAAGCGATACGCTAGGAGCTGATTTTCCAGGGATTGGCCATTTCCGGCCAGTTTCATACTTAGCCAAATTTTTGGTTGTTTCATCATGTTTTCTACCAGATTTCACCAACTGGCTTTCCACCCTTTTTCAAGTCTTTCAAACCTCATAAAACAATTTTTAAAACATGTTTCCAATTACATCAACATACCTTACCCGAATCGAATTCATACTTTGCATTTACGGGTTCAACCAACCCGTTGACCCGTTAGGCCACCCATTACCTTAAGGCTAAGATTTTGCCCCAATTGCAAGTTAACCTTACCATAACCCTTTTGGCATACATGAAAGATAATTCCATTCATATGTCAATTACATCTTTTGAACTGCATGGTTTCAATGCACTTCGTGTGCTTGTTACTAATGATAATAACTCAGTTTCAAGGATTATGATCCTAAACTCATGCGACTAACTATTTATGTATCAATTAGCTATTAGGGAGTCATTATCTATTTAATCAACCATTTTGGGTTATTGCACCCATTTGACTCGTTAAGACGGGTCCTTGCCTTTGGTGTCTCCCAATGCCATATTTGACCACAATTTTGCATTGAGGATCTATGGTTCTATAAACCCTTTATGATCCCACTTTGCTTGTTGCTTGGCATGGGTTCTAAAACTCCATTTCCGCCAATTGCAACTTGGCATTCGTTATATGATTCCTCCGAATCTTACGTATGGTCAATTCTAGTCATTGGAGAACCTTTTTGGCAGTTAGGCTTCATAGTTCCTAGAACCATTCATCACCCTTTTAGAATAGTTCATGGTTATTACCATTTGAATGTATTCACACATTTTACATAACTACTACTTGTAACATAAACGATGTTACTTTCTACTTGCTACCCGTGAGCATCATGCTCTAACGGGTTTCTTGTCATGCCTTCCATGATTTGCTTGATTCAAATTCTAATTAATCTAACACTTCCATTTACATTCTTAAGTAATACTCATTACATAATTAATGAGTTTTATTGTTACTTAAATAAGTGTAAGTTGTACTTACCTTGCATCCATGTGAGCATTTCCACCATCACTTTATCCGGTTGACACATCTGATTGCAAGCTTCACCTAGCTAGCTCCTCAAGATCAACTATCATATCATATCCATAGAATGATTAGGTTAGTTTCCATAACAAACCTCTTCCATTTTCATGCATTTAACTACATCATAATTCATCAATTCATAACTTAGGCTAGTTTAACTTTTAAAGGTCAAACTACCCATTTGGGCATAACTTTGACGTTACCCCTTTAGCTAGGTAATCCATTATATGTTTAACACATAATTAAATTAATAAGAAACCAGAGTATAGCATCATTCATCTTTTTCATACTTTCATACAATCCTACACGAATTGCAAGTATTTAGACATCATCATAAGCTTTTCAATTCTATGACTAATAACGTCATCTACTACGCTTCATGATCTCATTATTCATAATTAAGATCAATATAACATCAACTAATCATCATATATGTGTTATAAGATGCATGAGAAATCAACTCTTCCATCCTTACAAGATTCAAGATTTTTATAAAAATGAATTCTTGTACCATATTTTTCAGTAGTGTTTCTGTAATGGTCCTTTTTGACCCCTCTACGAATTTTTCTAGCATTCCATGTTCAAAGATGAAAGGTAGTACACTGAAAGACCTTTCTAGGCGTATATGGCACACCTTCTAACGGTTTTTCTATGATTTTATACATCATTTTTAAAAACAGGACAGCAGGTACATTTATTTCCAAACAGCTTGCTGGAAAATTAAATGGCCATGTTGGTGCGTCGTTTTGACCCATTATAAGTCAGAATTAGCTTCTAGTGTTCAAACACGAAACATAGTATTCACAACAAGCTTTTCGACCGTATATCATTCATTCCAAACGGACATACGAGTGATCTTATACAACACTTTCAAAACAGCCTCACAACTTGATTTTTATCACTTTATGGTTTTACATTATTTCATTTAACACATTTAACAAGCATGGATTTCATATTTTATGCATGTTCCTATTTCATGATTCTTAGTAATGTAACATTCCTACATTTAGTCATGAATCCACACAATCAATCTCGCTTAGGCATTTTATCAAACACTTGGTGTGCATAACATTAATATCATAATTTCAACCTACTTTGATTTAGGTTCTACTACCATGGATTCCTTAACATGATTTTTGAAACAATACTACAATTTACCATGCATCATTTAACTAATACAAGTCAACTAACTCATAATTCTTGTAATTACATCATGGAATCCAAAACTTGACCCCCAAGGCTTAAATTTTCGTCACCTAGGGTTCACCCCACCAAAACTTTATGTTTTGGTCACAATTTCAAGCATTTATGTGTCTATAGGATGGGCATATCATCACATAATCATCACAACACTAAATCACAGCTTCAATCATGGTATTCTATCCATAGATTTCGAATTTCAAGCATGCAAGTATGTAGAGATTACCTCCACCAAAGCCTCTAATAGTTAAGAAGGGTTCTAGGCTTCTAAATCTTGATTTCCAATTACAAAATCGCAGCTTTGATCCTCCAATTGATGGTATTTCGAGATTGGCATGGGGAGGGGATGAAGGTCGCAAGTCTGGATCGATGTATCGATCCCAGACCTCTACACTTCTATATTTCTTTTTTTTTTTTTAACTTTAGCCCATTTACAATATTGACCCCTCAAGATCTTGCCTAGTTTCTATTTAGATTATATTAATCTAAATATCATATTTCCATTATAACCCCTTAAGTTTTCTCAAAACAGTTTTATTAACACAACCATGTTAATAGTATCTCAATTTTTAACACCCTAACTCGCAAATTTTAACGGAAATAAAATTTAGGATTTGGGATGTTACAGTGAAGATGTTAACTATGTGCAAGGAGCCATGAACTCAAACACTTACCATCGCAGCCTTCGCAATCATCAAAATTTCAAGTATGGTAATACTAGTAATCAACTAAATCCTGACTTTCATGGTTCTAATGTGCAGGGTGGAGCTCAAACGCAATATCAAGGCCGGTCATCCGGGTACAATCAAAGGGGCTACCAACGGAACACCTACACTCAAGGTGGAAATCCGCCCCAAAGGAGTTACCAACAAGCTCAACCGAAACTGGAAGATGGGATATAAGCTCAATTGGCCGCAATGTTGGAAAAAATGAACTCACTCGTCGACGGTCAAAAGCAGTTATTCGATAGCCAAAAGCAGTTGACCGACAGAGTCCAAGGATTTGATAGGACGTTCGAGCTCCAAGATAAGACAATGGGAGTTGTGCAGAAATAGTTGGGCCAATTGGCGGCCGAGTCAACAAAGGGAGATCCCGGAAAGTTTCCAAGTGATACCAACATCAACCCACAGCATCAGCAACATCAACCATCCAGCTCGAAGAACTCGCGGCATGTGCCAATCAACAATATCACCACTTTACGTTCAGGTAAGTCCATAGATAACAGGGTGGGAACACCTCCACCGCAAGTTGATGGGGGTGGTGGAGGATTGGGTAAGTGACAGTGAGAGTGAGCCAGAAACCGACCAAACAACCCCAAATTCAGTTGCAACCGAGTCTACTAACCCTAGGAAACTAAAAAAGGTAAGTTTTAATGAATCTGATAATAGGGTGATAGATAGTGAAGTGGTTGAACAAAAAGAAAAGTCGGTACCTATTCCAAAAGCTTTAATAGAACCTAATCAGAAATTTACATCTAAACGGGACCCACAACAAGATGAGATGTGGGATATTTTTTAAACAAGTTATAATCAACATTCCCCTTTTAGATGCAATTAAGCAAATTCCGGCTTACGCAAAGTACCTGAAAGACATATTCACTCAAAAGCGAAATTACAAAATTCCGAAACAGCTTGATGCAACTGCAGATGTGAGTGCCATAATTTCAGGGATTTTGCCCAAGAAACTCCAAGATCCGGGAGCACCAATGATTTCAATTCAAGTTGGTGACTTTCAAATGACATGTGCCCTTTTGGATCTTGGAGCGAGTATGAGTATATTACCGGGGAGCTTGTACGACCAATACGATTTTGGACCTTTGAAAAAAGCTGACACTACGGTGATTTTGTCTGATTTGACCCCTAAGCTTCCCCGGAGAATTTTGTTGGATGTGATCGTTAAAGTAAATGAATTTTTCTATCTGGTCGACTTTTTGGTTCTTGATTATGTGTCGGTTGAAAAAACCGCTCAACCAACGGTAATTTTTGGTCGACCTTTTCTAGCTATGAGTCATTCACAAATTGATTGTAGGTAGGGTACCGTTGATTTGACTTTTGGGAACCGTAAAATGCGTTTGAGTGTTTTTGGGAATGTGACTAACCCTCGGGACGACGATGAATGCTTTCGGGCTGAAATTATCGATGGTCTTGTACCTCCGTTTTTTCCTTTTAATGAGGAGGATGGGACCCCCGAGGAGTTTGCTTTGTTTAGTAGGGGATACGCAGATATGGTCAAGGAGATGGAAGCAGAAGATGAGAGCCACTAGTTGATGGTAGTGAGGGATCAGAGACCACCATGGTCTATTCAAGTGGAGAGCTTACCGGAGCATATTGATTCATAATTGAAGCCTTCGCTTGAATCACCACCATCTCTAGAACTTAAAGAACTTCCTAAACATTTGAAATATAATTTTATTGGAGAAAATAACACTCTTCCCGTGATTATTTCTGCAGGTTTGACTAAGGAGCAGGAGGAGGAGTTGATGAAGGTGTTGGTGAAGCATCGGGCGGCTATTGGATGGAGCATTGCTGATTTGAAGTGAAATAGTCCATCCATAGTCATGCACAAGATCATTACGGAGGAAGGAGCAAAGCCCGCAAGAGATGCGCAAAGGAGGCTTAACCCAAACATGCAAGAGGTGGTCAAGAAGGAGGTACTTAAATGGCTCGATGCAAGTATTATCTATCCTATCTTCGATAGTACATGGGTAAGTCCAACTCAAACTGTTCCTAAGAAAGCGGGAATTCAAATAGTTAGGAACGAGAAAGGTGAGGAAATAGCCACCCGACCAGTAACCGGGTGGCGAATTTGCATTGATTATAGGAAGTTGAATTCCGCAACTTCCAAGGACCATTTTCCTCTACCTTTCATTGACCAAATTATTGAAAAGTTGTCCGGTCAAAAGTTTTATTGTTTTTTAGACGGTTACACTAGGTATAACCAAATTTCCCTTTTACTTGTCCTTATGGCACCTTTGCTTTTCGGAGGATGCCATTCGGTTTGTGCAATGCCCCGGCCACTTTTCAAAGATGCATGATGGCTATTTTTCTGATATGATCGGGGATTCACTTGAGATTTTTATGGACGAATTTTCAATCTTTGGTACATCGTTTGAGTCTTGTTTGAACCAATTAATACGAGTGTTAGACCGTTGCATAGAAACTAATTTAGTGTTAAGTTGGGAAAAGAGCCATTTTATGGTTCAAGAGGGGATCATGTTGGGACACGTAGTGTCAAGTCGTGGGATTGAGGTTGATAGGGCAAAAATTAAAGTAATTTCAACTTTACCTCCTCCCACGAATGTTAAGGGTGTTAGGAGGTTCATAAAAGATTTTAGCAAAATTACTAAACCTCTTTGCAAATTGTTGCTAAAAGATGAAATTTTTTATTTTAATGATGAGTGTCTAAATTCTTTTAACAATTTGAAAAATAAATTAATTGAGGCACCAGTTTTGCAAGCACGGTCCACGCCTTTTAAAATTATGTGTGATGCGTCTGATTTTGCTATTGGGGCGGTTTTGGGTCAAATGGTAGATAAGAAACCGGTAGTGATCTATTATGCAAGTAAGACTTTAGATGGGGCTCAATTGAACTATACTACCACTGAAAAAGAATTACTTGCAGTTGTGTTTGCTCTTGATAAGTTCAGGTCCTACATCTATGGAAGCAAGGTTATAGTGTACTCGGACCACAGTGCGGTTCGATACTTGATGGAGAAGAAGGATGCCAAACCGAGGCTCATTTGGTGGATCCTTTTGTTACAGGAGTTCAATATGGAAATTCGAGACAAGAAGGGTAGTGAGAATGTGGTGGCGGACCATTTGTCCCGATTGCCCCACATTGAAGCGGAAGATGATGAATGGAGAATCAACGAAACCTTTCCTGATGAACAATTATTAAGTATTTCTAATTTACCTTGGTATGCTAACATTGTGAACTATTTGGCTGCAGGTACGATTCCAGAACATTGGCTCAAGAGGAAGAAGGTGCACTTGAGAGCTCAAGCGAACAAGTACATATGGGATGAACCAGACTTGTTCAAGGTAGGGTCGGATCAATTGATCCGGAGATGTGTACCGGAGTCAGAGGTACAAGCAGTGTTGAAGTTGGTGCACACATCAGCATGTGGAGGTCACTGTAGTGGGCAGAAAACGGGTCACCAAGTTCTTTCATCCGGATTATTTTGGCCCACGTTTTTCAAGGATGCGTCGAGTTTGTGAAGCACTGTGTGAGATCTCAGCAGATGGTGAGCATCGCGAAGCGCGATGAGATGCCTTTGCAACCAATTTTGGTTGTAGATATTTTCAATGTTTGGGGCATCGATTTTATGGGCCCTTTCCCTATTTCCAATGGTTTTGTTTATATATTAGTGGCAGTAGATTATGTGTCGAAATGGATAGAAGACATTTCTACTAAGACCAATGACCATAGTGTAGTTTGTAAATTTGTCCAACAAAACATTTTCTCTAGATTTGGAATCCCTCGTGTGATCATAAGTGATGGGGGATCCCATTTCAAGAACTTTCAATTTGGCAAACTACTTAAGAAGTATGGCGTAGACCACCAAATTACTACTCCATATCATCCGCAAACAAGCGGTCAAGTGGAGGTTTCCAATAGGCAAATTAAAGAAATTTTGCAGAAAACTGTGCAAACCGACCGCAAGGATTGGTCTTCTAAACTAAATGACGCCTTGTGGGTGTGTCACACTGCTTTTAAAACGCCTATTGGAACCACTCCATATTGGTTGGTCTATGGAAACGGGTGTCATTTACCTGTAGAGTTAGCTCACAGAGCATTATGGGCTGTTAAGGAAGTTAACTTGAGTTATGATGCTGCAGGTAGAGAAAGGAAGCTCCAACTAGGAGAGTTGGAAGAGTTACGCGATGAGGCGTACGAATGTGCATCCGCTTACAAGAATATGATGAATAAAGTGTATGATGCCAAGTTGAAGCGAATGGACTTCCAGGTAGGACAAAAGGTATGGTTGTTTAATTCGAGGTTGAAATTGTTTCCAGGTAAGCTGAAAAGCAAATGGACGGGGCCGTACCTCATCACAAGTGTGGGGGGGGGGGGTATGGTAACTTTGAGATTGAAGACTTGAATGACCACCTGAGGCAAGTAGTGAATGGGCACAAGTTGAAGCCCTACTTGGATTCAGCAGACATTCATGGGCAGATCGACAAAGATGATTATTTCTTAGCGCCCGCATCTGAAATCCATGAAACGTGAAAGGTAAGTACGGTCTGGCTGAAGACCTTGAAAACTTAGCGCTAACTGGGAGGCAACCCATCAGTTTGTTTTTTCTTTTGATTTTCGTTTTTTTTCGTAGTTTTTGTTAGATTTTATGTTTTTAGTGTGTTTTCAAGAAATCGGGAAGCTCGAGAGTGAATTTGTGCCATATACTACGTTCCAGGTAAGTTTTAATCAAAATAATGCAGTAGAGACGTTCGGTGGTGCAAAAGAGGTGTTTTTCCCAGAGATAGAAAATTTTTGAGGCCCTAAAATTTCCAAACTTTATGTCAAAAATGAGGATGGGCGCTACGCCCAAGATGCTTTCTATTTAGGCGGTACGCCCCAAATTGTCTCAATTTATCCGGTTTTTAATTTTCGGGCGGTACGCCCAACTCTTTCCTTTTTGGGAGGTAAGCCCGAGTTTTTGGACGAGAAAAAAAAATTTAAACCCATTAAGGCGGTCGGTCCTCACAACCCAACCCACCGCCACTCGTTTCTCTCTCTTGACCGAAACCCACCGCCCACCGCCATTCTCGAAACCCACCGCCACCAATTCCTACCACCACCACACGACGCCATTCCGGCGACCACCGCACCGCTACTAAAGCGCATCGGCACACACTACTCCGCACACTCATTCACCACCAAGCGCACCTGCCGCGACTGTTCCGGCTGTCGCCACCGTCACACGCCACCACCGGCCGCAACCAAGCATATCACAGTTCAAAACCGAGCATACTAGGTTCTCCTTTTCGTTACTCTTGTATAATTTTGTCGGTTAGAGTAGTTTCTCGTTTTTAGGTTAGTTTTTAGCTTTTTATTCGTAGTTAACCAATGTTGAATTGATTGAGCGAGATTTGAGGTTGTCTGAGAGTGTTGATTTGGTTGTAGATTGATAGGTTAACAGCCGATTTCATTTTTTTCTGCACCAAGAATTCGGCGGCGTACTGCCTAGGGCCCATTAATTTGAGGCGGTACACCCCAAATTGAAATTAGGGATTCCCGCAATTGAATTGGGCGGCGTACCGCCCCAATTTGGTCATTTCTGGGCGGTATGCCCATGGTCTTAAATGACAGATTTATTTGAAATTTCCCAAAATCCAGTTTGTTTCGGTTTTGATTTTCATTTTCAGTTTTAGTTTTATTTCAAGTTTAATTTTTGTTTTTCTTTATAAATTTTGAAAAAAAAAATTGAAAATCGAAAAAATTACAAAAATAATTTGTGAAGTTAGAGATCAATTGCAGGAAGGCCCGGTTATTATTATTATTATCATTGTTTCGTGTGCTAACTTGTTTGAATCAGGATGTCGAAACGACCGGAGTCTAGTTCCGGAAAGCGAGGGCCGAGGAAGAGGAAACAGGGTGAGTCGGATCCCGCTGTGCCGGTGACACCATTCAAGAGGCGGATCATCAGTTACTGGGGGCCCAAGATATTGCCCGACCCAGAGATTCCACCACCGCCGATAGCGAGGAGGAACCATATGCATTATTCACTGCTGAAGTTTAAGAGGGGCTGCCATGAGGATCAGCAGATGAGACGGTTTGTGGTGATGCTACTATTACATTACCGGATGATCGACTGGGGATTGATTGGACAGTTGGGTCAGTTAGAGAGGATTCGGGGGTTATGAAAATGCGAGAACAACGGATCGTCTACTCAATCTAGCTATTCGGAGATCAAAACGTAATTAACCGATTGTTTTATTGATCAACAAAGAACAATTACAATCAGTATACACTTAGAAACACACACAGAGAGACACTGTGAGAAACACACACTTAACAAAGCTTAGACTCTCATACTCATTACAAAGAACAAACTCGCTATATATAGACACTAGCCGAACCTGTCCGAACTCTAGGTTCGGCAGGTCTAAACTATAGGTTTGGACCAGGTCCGGCCGAACACATTTTGGCTTGAACTTGTTCTTTGACTTGTTGTAACTCGATACTTCACACGACGCGCATATCAGGTATCAACAAACTCCCCCCTCGTCATGTGCAGTATCACTTCAACATCTTCAAATCTGTCTCTTCAATCAAGCTCCCCCTCAAATGTAGAATCCGTTCGTCCAACGAAATAAATCCTCGAACAAACTCTTCTTCAACTGAATTGTTGCTTGATCTTAAAACTTGACGATGTTTAGTGTATCTCTGGTCTTTATCAACAGCTTCAGAAGACTTGAAGTTATGATATCTTGCACTTTAGCAACCTGCACAAACATTTAAATAATCATGGCGCAAAACGTCTCTTCGAGACTCCAAGATATGTTTTTGAAAATTGATTTTCTATCACGTGATGATCAGATCGAAACTAAAGCAGAAGCAAAATCTTTTTGGTTTTTAGAAAGTTCATATCAAAACAAACCTAAAATCTTTTTGATTTTTTAAACTTATGCTAAAACACACCAAAAATCTTTTTGTACTTTTCTTGAAATGAAATGAAATGCAATACCGAATCCAACTCTATTTTTGGTATGAGAAAGATCACTATATGGGATCATATTGAACATAACGCACTGAACTACACTTCAATTTCAACTAATTGAAGCACATAGGCCATGCTGATTGCCGGTATAATTTGTCCATCTTAAACTCAGGCAGAATCATACTCATATCATCTGGATATGTTCAGGTATTGATTAGATTTGCATTGACCAGTGTATCCGATACAATCAGACATATTCAGACGTTTTCTTTCTCATTTTTCTTTTGCTTTTTCTTTTTATGTGATTACACTTGTGAATTGACACAAAGTATAAAAATTTTATGATATCGTCAACTGTGTTCCATGCAAAAAGAAATAAGAACGTTAAATCGTCTACCTTAAGGTCGATCTTTCGATACGCAGATAAGGCCTCAGATTTAACAAAATAAAGAAAATAAAACAAGTTGAAATTGTATAACCCAACAAAAATCAGGTCGGTACTCCCGTACACGCAGAGAAAGTCTGATGATTTATACAAAACACCAAAGAAAATAAAGCAGAATGTCAAACGAACAACGATCAGGTCGGTCTTGTGAACACGTAGAGAAATTCCGATCGTTTGACAAAATAAAGAAAACCAAACAAGTTTAAATCTTTGCAAAATAAACACATGTATACACAGTGACTTCTCATTTATTTTCACACTTATTTTTCTTTGTGTCATGAAATACGCATCAAGATGTTATCCACATAGTCAAGCAAGAGTATTTAGTGTATATCACATCTGAATACTTTCTGATTTGCCGAGCCTACCAAACATATCAAACAATGATCTTATGGCTCTATCATTTTCTCTATCCATGAGTCAGATACGTAAGTCAATGTACCATCATTTCCAATGATCAATTTCTCACAATTTTATATTTTGCATGTATTCACATTCCTTCCTTAAATATTTTGCATGGATTCACCTTCTCCCCATAACATGCTTTTTCTCAATTACTCCCCCTTACTTACAATTCTCCCCCTTAGAATGAAAACTCTATTTTTGGATTTTCATTTTACACAAAAACAGGACTCTATTTTTGTGTTTTTGGGAAAATATTGTAAGCAAAGAACATTGATCAATCAACACGGATATTTTGCAATTTTAGAATTTCAGAAAATTTGCAGGTTAGAAGAATATTTCATGAAAATTGAAGTTAAGACAGAATACTCTTTCCTCGAAAACTTTTCAATCATCGATAAGTCTTCTAGAAGTACCTGCACACTGGTCAAACTGATTAGTTCATAAATGTCCCGAAGCGGATCGCTTCTGGTCGACCAGTGTCTTGATTTTGCTTAGAAACCACCTTAGGTTTCCATTGTTGTGGTTTTGGTAATTCATATTTTGATGAAGTTATCACAGATGACTGTGATGATGAACCTACATTTTGAGTCTTTTGGAAGATTGGTACAAAACGTTTTTGTTTTAAAAAGAATATAGGCTCAAGTTCATCAAAAACTATGTCTTGTTCATTAAAGAACATTGGTTTGGCAGGTTTACCAAAAACGGTTTCTTGTGAAACCGTTGAGGTGAATCAGCAGACAGTGGACAATGTTTTGCCATATGCCCTATTCGGTGGCAAATATAACATATTCGTTTTGTTTTGCCCCACTTTTGAAGTACTTGCGAAGAACAACAAACATGAACATCTCGAGCATAATCATGATTAGAATCAAATACCTGACGCCGATGATCATGAACCCACTTGGAAGTTGGGCTTCGAGAATGTGAACTATCAAAAGAAACTGTAGCTTTTTGATTCTTCGTGTTTGAACCAACCTTCTTCTCAAAAACTTCTGAGATTTTCCTAGCATCGACACAATGAAGACGAAATTCTTTGTCGGAGAAAATCTAATCAAAACCTTTGAGTTTGTAGAAACGCTCCGGTTGAACCTTTTCAGCTTTAAATACTTCCTTTTTCACTTGTTTCATCTTTAATTTCTTCAAATCTTAAGATGAAGATGCTGGAACCTCCTCAGCTTTCACATTCTTGGCCTTAAAACGCAGACCCACATATTTTCCAATTACTTTCTCCTCAGAAGTAGAATTCTGGTGTCTATCCTTCGCCAACCGTGAAAATTCAGCTTTGACTTCATTTATATGCTTTTGCTCATAGAAGATCGTCTCATCAAAATCAGGTTGAGAACAAATCTTGTCACTTGAAGTAGCAGATTTCTCATTATCGGCAGATGATGAACCAGATACAAATTGTGGAGCTGGATGAATCTCAGATTTTTTTTCCTTCTTCTTTTTGTTCTTCTTAGTCTTCTTTTTCTGTATAACCTATTCTTCTTCTTCAACTGATGATGAAAACTTTGAATAATCACAATCTTCCACTTGTTCCTTCACATCTTTAAATGCTTCTTTGATTTAAGCAGGAGGCGAAGCGGTCTTATCAAACATCTTTTCAAAATTATCATCTTTAGCTAGAAAACTCGTGAATACTTGAAAATTTGAAACATTGTTCAGCAAATGATTGGTATCAATCACTTGAATCTTTAACTCTGAAATTAACTTTTGAGCATCAGGCAACTCTTTCTCAGTAGCAATCAAACGCTTCGCAACTTTATGAGTCTCAAATTTTTGCATACAGAGATTTTCCATTCCTTCAAACAATTCTTTCTTTAGTTTATCTTCATTTCTCTTTTGGATCTCAATATTTGTTGTTTGAACATTATTAACACTAACCAATTCCCGCTTCTCATCCAAATATTTTTCTATAACCACTTGATAACTTGTAATTTTAGCAGCAGATTCTTCAGCATCTTTTGTCAGTAGATTAAGCTTAATTTTTTATTTTTCAAACAAATTCTGAAAATCAGTAGCAGCATCCTCTGCTTCATCCTTCCATTTCTTGACTTTAGTAATCTGGATCTCTTTAAATCAAACACTGCATCTCTTCACATCCAGTTACTTCTCATGTTCCTTAGAAACCTCAAACTTTGAGCTAACCAACTTGAGTTCTTCAGAAAGCCTTCGAATTTTCTTCAATAACGAAGCATTTTCTTTTAATAAACTTTCCAAATTTTCAGCTGATTCCTAGGAACTTGGTGTTGAACTTGTATCTGAATTAGTATAGCAATAATCTTCTTGACGATCACGAGTGACAATAAAAGCCGATGAATCATACCCAAATTCGTTGCCCCAATCATGAACAGCATCATGTGGAACTGTTAAAGTTGTTGTCTTGCTGGTGTTACTAGAAGATGGTTAAGAAAAACCAGGCTTTCTTGACTGAGAGACACCAGACTTGCTAACATGTGCCTGTTGACATTCCCAAGCAAAATGGCCAAGCTTTGAACACTTGTAACATTTTAACTGTGACTTATCAAACCCCAATTTCTCATTAAAATTAGAAATATTCCTTCCATGTTTCTTGAAGAACCTTTTTTATTTTTGACTTAGCATAACAAGTTGCAATGACAAATTTAATTCCTCTAATTGATCGTCATCAAGTGCATCCAGATCATCTCGAGTCATTTTTGCATCACCAACATTCTTGATAACTAAACCAAACGATGATGAAATGAAAGGAGCAATCATTTTGGCATAATCATCTGTTGATTCAGCAGAAAAAGCATTCTGACTTAATGAATTTGGAATTGTAAAACTACAACCCCTTGATGAATTATTATCTGAATTTCCAGAACCTCCAGCCATGAAAGCAATACTTGGTGCAGAACTCACATTTAGCTTTGCTTTAGCTTTCATGCTTGCAAAATTTTCACCATGATACAACTCTAGATTTTTTAGAGTAGCAGTTGACTTCTTTGAGTTTAACATTTCCATTTCCCGAGCATGAATTTTTCCAGTAAGCTCGTGAAATGTCAATGTTGAGTATTCTTTATCATGAGTGACTAGCAAAACATAGTTTTCCCATTTTTCAGGCAAAGCTTCCATAATTTTCTCCTTTAAATCAGCATCAGTTTTCTCAATCCCGACAACCTTCAATTCACTTATCAAATGTGAAAACCTTTAAACAAGAGCAGTAATGTTCTCATTGTCATAGTATTGAAAATTATCAAATTCTTTATTTAACACTTTCTTTCGACTCTTCTTGTAATCATCATTTCCTTCACATCTTGCTGATAGAGCATCCCACAATTGCTTAGACTTCTTGCAAGTACTAAATTGATGAAGCAGCTCAGTGGGTAATGCCATTGTAAGATAAACGAAAGCTTTTTGTTCAAGTTTATACGATTTCCTTTCAGCAATATCAAAGGTATGAACTTCCTTGAAATCACCTGCATCAATCGGGTGTTGATAGAGTTTCTTGATAGTAATCCACAAATCGATGTCATTCGTACTTATATAAGCCGAAAATCGTTGCTTCCAATTCTGATAATCTTCTAACTTCAATAACTTGGGAACTTTCTAACTTGTTCCAATTCCATTATCAAAATTCAACATGATTTGCATTGCGCTTTGCATTGCGGCAAAAGCTTGAAATTCTGACATCGTTTAAAAAATTGAATTCTGGTGGTGAACTCTATCCGAACTTAGATACTATGTCCGAACCTCCTTCGAACTCGATCCGAACCTCAAATGAAACTCCGAACTTCAAATGAACTCCAAACTCGTTCCAAACCCCGTCCGAACTCTCAAAACTCTCCGAACCACTCCGAACTTCCACCGAACTTCCACCGAACTTAGGCCGAACACCGAACTTAGACCGAACCCTCACCGAACAAGGACCGAACACCGTCCAAACTCTAGCTTCGGAGCGGTTACTCCGAACTTGACCAGGAATGTCCGAACTTCGACATAATTTTTCAAAAATAACGCACGATTTTTGATAGATTTTGACGAAAATTTCAGCAGTAGGACAGAAAAATTGGTAATGAATGATTTAGGAGCGAATTTGACACAGAAGACCCGATAGAAATGATTACAAACACGTAAACAAGCTCGAGAAAACACCAAAAATGTTCAAAAATCCGAAAATAGCAACCACAGATCAGTAGAGTGAACCAAAAAGCTTTGATACCACTTGAAAATGCGAGAACAACGAATCGTCTACTCAATCTAGCTATCCGAAGATCAAAACGTAATTAACCGATTGTTTTATTAATCAGCAAAGAATAATTACAATCAGTATACACTTAGAAACAGACACAGAGAGACACTGTGAGAAACACACACTTAACAAAGCTTAGACTCTCAGAACTACTCATTACAAAGAACAAACTCGCTATATATAGGCATTGGCTGAACCTGTCTGAACTCCAGGTACGGCAGGTCCGAACTCTAGGTTCGGACCAGGTTTGGCCAAACACATTTTGGCTTGAACTTGTTCTTTGACTTGTTGTAACTCGATACTTCACACGACACACATATCAGGTATCAACAGGTTAGTTACTGATAGGTGGAGGACAGATTTGACACCGGATGACCACCAGTACTTGGAGCTTACGGTGGAGTTTTTGGCGACTTTTCAGGTTGGTCCGGGGAAGTTTAGAGACAGGAAAACGCACTTTCATTTGCGTTAAGACGACAGACGCATCACATGAGCATTCCTGAGTTCGCGATTCTTTCTGGTTTGTATGCACAGGCGGAGGTTGAGGCGCTGGAGTTTGCTGCCCTCCCGAGAGGGATTTTTAGCCGAGCACACCCCCAGGGGGGTTACTGATGTACAGATTGCAGCTTTTTGGGATGCGATTGGGTCGGTTCCGTATACTACAACTTAATAGAGTCCTAGATTCGAGACCCAGTGATTCGGATTTTGCATAGGATTGTCGCGTGCACTATTCTTGGTCGTCGGTCTGGTGTCGAGAAATGCATGAAACTGGATATGGCAGTCTTGAGATCGATGGTTGAGGGGCACGACCTCAACATTGCTGGTGTGTTGATTTTGTCATTTGCGAGGAGGAGGACGTCTGGACGGGGTGTTCTTTGAGTATGGGGCCATATGTGACTAGATTGGCATGGAGATTGGGAGTGTTTGACAGGTATAGGGATACACACTTGACGATCGGGGCTGAGATGTCGCATTATGAGTTGGGTGATATGCGGCTGGCGTCTATGGTTACTTTGAATGATCCCCCATAGTGGGAGGCTATGAGAGAGGTTATTGTGCAGGGAGATGAGGCTGCCAGGGCCGCGAGGAGACGTCAGATCGCTCACCAGGTGGAGCGCCCACTTAGGCAGAGACCAGAAAGGTAGCCGAGGGCTGATCAGGTGACGTTGGAGACGGTTCTGGATTATGTTGATATGAGATTTGAGAGGGTTGAGTGGGCGATGAGGTACATGATGCTGCAGCAGGGGATGGATATCCCTGACTTTTTCCAGGAGCCCGAGGATGAGGATGATGAGGATGATGCGGGAGATGATGAGATGGATGATGAGGGTGATACTGGAATAGGTGCTTGTGGAGCTGGAGGTGACGATGGAGATGATGAGGAGTAGGATGCCATGATGTTGATTTCACTGCCATTACTGATCGGTTTAGTTTCTCTTACCCTGTACTCTTTCTGGTTATTTTATTTTCATCTGTTATCGGTCTGTATGATATTATACTATACTATACTATACTTGGGGGTATTGTATGGGGTAACCGGTTGGGTGGTTGTGATTTTCTTTTGATATGTATATATATGGCATGATGGTTGTGTTTGTTGGTAGCATAATGATTGAGATATGGCATTCATGCATTACTTCTTCCATCTGATTTCTGGAGTTCACGATCTAGTAAGAGAAGGTGTTGGCACGACTTTCGAGGAGCTTTCACGATCTTATCAGAGGAGTCTGTTCCAACTTGTTACTTTTTCTTTATTTTTCTTTTTATTTATTATTTATTTTTGCATTCTATTTTATCGTTTATTTTATTTTTACCGTTCGT
>JBCNJP010000093.1:191065-214644 GCA_039602395.1 Deinandra increscens subsp. villosa | reverse complement strand
AACATATTGACATGGTTCTTACTAACCATTAATTGATCACATAACATTTGAGCACGTAGTTGTGGTTCTTACGAACCATTACTTGTTCATATTACATTCCAACATTTATTTGGAAATTTTTAAGATACTTACTTGCACATCAATCCTCTGTGCGTCTTCGGGATCGGTCGCTTCCAGCGTCCTCCCTACTTTCGCCATCATCTATGCTTGTGGGTCTCACCCATGAAGTTAGGTCGGTCACCCACCTAACAGCTTCAATTCCCTATTAGTTATACGAAGCTTACATGGGAATCAACATGACTCAACAGCATTCGTTTTACTACGTTTAAACAAGGTTACTTCTCACCTTTTGTTAAACGTCTAGTCATTTCATAGGGTTACGGGTTTTCTAGCATATACAATAACCCGTTTCTCCCTATTCTTATTTTCCATTTCATATATATATTTTTTTAATCAATTCTAGACTTGGGTTTATCCCGAGTTACTTTAAAGTTAATCGCATTATGAAGTTCGATATATTTTAACCATTTATGATATCGCATAATACACATGATTCAACCGTCTTAACGGTTTTGTCAGTTAGAACATATGACCATTTCGACTCATCAGTTCCATGGTTATTCCTTAATCTTTTGTTTATGACAATTCCATATAAGGTTCAACCTTTGTACATCCAAAGATGTCCCAAATGTAACCTTGTTTCAAATTATTGGCTTCACGACCCCCTCTTGGGTTGTTCTTCACCAATTATCACCTTTATTATGTTAGTTTCACGGCTCCTACAAAGTCGTTCTTCACCAATTTCCCTTTCATTATATTGGCTTCACGGCTCATACAGAGTCGTTCGTCACCAGTTTCCATTTTCTGTTTATTGGCTTCACGGCTCCTATAGAGTCGTTCGTCCCCAATTTCTATACGATTTCGTTTAAAAGCATGACCTCACAGATCTAACCCCTTAATTTAACCAAATTTAGATACATGTGCATGTATTTTTAATTATCAAAGTGTAATTCCAGGTTGGGTAGTCCCACCTGGTTATACCTTAGCACGTGCTCCTTATGCATTAGAGTCCTAGCCCAATGCATTTTGAAGTCGCATGTGTCATTAACCATCCACTTGCTCAGGGGGTTTATCCGATATTTGGGGCTTTCGAAGGCCTCCTTTCATTGTTTCTCTGTAGCATCACCGCCATCATGGTTCGTCATTGATCTACAGAGTTAAAATTTTCATTAGCTCACAGCTTTTATTTACCTTTGCTTGCAGCAAGGTTTTATACATTATATCGGTCGTAGCCGATATCCCCCCCCCCAGGTTTATACGAGGTTTCTAGCCTTAGCATTACCCCGCTTCTACCTGGGACACTGTACTCACACATACATTATATTGGTCGTAGCCAATATCTCCCCCACAGGTTTATACGAGGTTTCTAGCCTTAAAAATTACCCCGCTTCTACCTGGGACACTTCACTCACGCATACATTATATTGGTCGTAGCCAATATCTCCCCCACGGGTTTATACGAGGTTTCTAGCCTTAGCACTACCCCGCTTCTACCTGGGACACTTCACTCACGCACTTGTCGATTCGGGTGTAGAAACACCTCCCCCGTGCGTTTCTCGAGTGATAGCTAATAACTCTGCATTTACATGCATATAAGAACATTTATTCATATTAAACGCAATTTCATTAATCAGTTTAAGGTTATGTACCTTGCCCCGACGCTTCATCAAGCTTGAACCGATCACTTTTTCCGTTCCCTTGAGCTCAAGGTTTGAGTTCAAGTACTCCCCGAGTACTTAATTCTCTCAAACCATGGCTCTGATACCAAATTGTAACACCCGTATACAATTTGATGTCAAACATAGCCCTTTATATCATTAAACACTGGTCCCAGAAATTTTTATAAACAAAACATGTTGTTTGCTAACCATGTACCACCATCATGGTGGTTTTACATTTACAAAATACAGTCATATTGAGTTTGACATTCAAAAATGATCTTGAACAAGTTACATAAGTTCTCTTTACCAAGATACATGACGGGTGATTCGTTCTTGACGTGATCAGTTCTTCGAAGTCTTAATGAGCATTCCCCGATAAGCTTTTCATTTACCTGCACATACTCACTTTCAATAGTGAGTTTCTAGTGCATACAAATATAAACATCATAGTTAATGTGGAATAAACATGAAAATTCGGAGATGGGATTCTAGGTGTATCGCCTAAAGTATCTCATGTTCTAGGCGATACGCTAGAACTGGTAGGCGTATCGCCTGAAGAACTGCATGCTCCAAGCGATACGCTTGGAGCCCAGTTTCCAGGGATTTGGCCGAAATCTGGCATGTTCTATACTTAGCCAATTTTTTCGGCTATCTCCCTTGTTCACCAGTTTTGTACCAGGATTTATTAGGACTTCAGTTCTTCCCTTAGAATGTCCCAAAAACATATTATTAAGCATACAACTTACACATTTACATACCTTGGCCACGGTTTACATTTTTGATAACTAGTTCCGGGTTCTCCCGACCCGTTTGACCCACTAAGAGGTTCTTTGTGGCAACTATCAATGTTACCTTCCAGAAATTTTACCCATTACCAATAGTTTGCTACTAGAAACATAATGCAAGCCATATAACATCAAAGTATTTGTATGTCTACCCATAGTTAGTTTTATGCTTCTGTTATGAGTCTAGCTTTACACATTACCCACACGCTAAGTTTTTGACAAAGTTCATACAAATTTCACTCTACTTGCCATTAGTTCATCTAATCGTTTTAGTTAATAACAAAACGACCTTTGTTTCTTATTTGACCCGTTAAGACGGGTCCTTGCCCTTGGTTTACCCCAATGTCTAACTCGACCACATATAAGCCTTGGAATCTATGGTTCTATAACCATTTTATGATTCCCTTTTCTCTTGTTACTTGGCATAGACTCTATAAGCCCATTTCCGCCATTGTAACTTTCATTCGTTCTTTGATTCATCCGAATCTCTTCTATGGTCAAGTTTATCATTGGAGAACCTCTTGGCTTTGGGCTTCACGATTCCTAGAACCATTCGTCACCCATTTACACAATTCATAGTTTATTCTATTAAATTGTAAATACACATTTACTTATCTACTTCATGTAACATAAATAATGTTACACATGCATTTGGTTCCTACAACCATTATCAACCAATTACTCATTTGGCCATTTTTATGGTCCCTATGAATCGATTAGTAAGTTTTATTCTTTGACTCATTATGATGAATCTTTTAAAATCGTTCGACCCGTTTAACCCATTAGCATGAATCCTACGATTCATTTACCGCTAATATCATACATTCTTATGGCCATGGTTCCTATGAACCATTTAATTATGTATTGTTCTTTGACTCTTTTCCTTCTTAGATCTTAACTCTAATTATTTTACTTTGTAGTTATACGCAATTCAACAACTTGCCTCGTAGGGAAAGTTTATCACATTTCATAAAAATCATGCATTCTATATCATTAATGCAAATATGAGTCATTAACAAAATATGTAACATAGCATAGATGTTTACCTCAAAGCATCTTGGCATTTATAACTTCCATCATGCCTCTTTATCCGTTTGACCCGCTCGCATCCAAGCCTACAACCTAGCTTGTCGAGGGTCAATATAAACGCAAGATTAGTCCATATTATGAATAATTTAGCCACATATCATTAACCTTGTTTCAATACAATTTTCCCTATTAACGATTCATGTTAAATTCATGGTTTTGTCTTGACTTTCTAAAAGTCCACCATGCTTAATATACATGTGCATAATATTTGTATAAGTTATTTCCATGCACCTCAGATGCTTCTAATACACCCAATTATATGCATATAATCGATTATAATTGGCCATTCAGGTTTTGATCATCTACGTTGACATATCCAACTTTAACGGGTTATAAAAGCTTCTTATTTTTGTGCAGCATTTTACCGCATTGCTGCTGAAATCGACATTTTTTACCACTGAATAATTTTATTCAGCCTTTCAGGTTCAAATATGAATTGTAGTAGACTCATAGGGCTTTTCGAGCATATAAGATACACATTTTTCGGAGTTACGGTTTATTTTATACAATTTTTCTAAAAACAGGACATCAACCGTAATTTTTCCCAAACAGCATGCTGGAAAATTGAGTGACCATATTAACGGGTCATTTTGACCCATTATACATCGGATACAATTTCTAGTGTTCAAATACAAAACATAGTATTCAAAACAAGCTTTTCAACCGTATATCGTACATCCCCAACGGGCATACAAGTAATTTTATACAACAGTTTCAAAACAGCCCCTCAACTAGATTTTTATCATTTTTATGGTTTTACATCATTCTATTTAACACATTTTATAAGCATGAGTTTCACATTTCATACACATTTCTATTTTATGATTCTAGTAATGTAACATTCCTACATTTATTCATTAATCCACATGATCAATCTCATTTAGGCATTTTCTCGAACACCTTGTGTGCATAATTCCATACATACATGAAATTCAATCTTTTGAACCTTTCTATCTACCATTTAACACAAATTGGGTGGAATCCCTTCCAACCCATCATCATTTAACCAATTTCATCATGATTTTCACATAATACTTCTAGATTCATATTAGACACAACATTTAGTTAGGTATTTACCACATAGGTTAACCATACCCCAAATTGGGTGACTACTTCACCAATTACTAACCAAATTAGACATCTATGCAACAAATGAAGTTCCTAACATCATGAGATTCATAAAACATCAACAATTTGCAGCTTTGAGGTCTTAATTTTTGTGACCTACACATGCACATAAAAGGGGTTTTACTTACTTGCTTCAAATATGAGTTTAGGGGGCTAGAAAACACTTCTTAATTCTTGATTTGTTGCTCCAAAATTGCAGCCCTAACACCCTTTAGGCAGAATTTCGAATTTAGAAGGAGGAGAAGAGTGGTGATCGATTGTAGGTCGTTTATCACGACCTCCTCCCCCTTTTCCCTTCTTTTATTTATTCTATTTTCCCATATTTATAATTTTGGCCCTCTTGTTTAAACATTGTTTTAATTTATTAACTAAAACATGAACTTACCCATTAAACCCCATGGTTTCGCATAATGATTAAATATAAAAAAAGTTAGGGGTTTTAACGTTCAATGTTACATACCTTAACACGTTATTTAACAGACATACCTGATTTAAAAACTGGGATGTACAATATGTTTCGCTTACAGAATGAGATGATGAAGATGAGAAAAGAGAATCCTGATCAGGGATTGATGAGCGACAAGTTGATCCTCGATAATTTACTTGGACGATCCTCTGTTCGTCTGAAAAGTTAGGGACGTGATCCTGTTGCAAAGGGTTCTACTCAGAAATCAAAGCGCCCTTCGTATGACGATCTGGCGGATGAAGTTCAATCCCTGAAAGCTTTGTGTGCAAAAATGAAACAAGCATTGATTGATAATAATATCTTGCCTCCACCTAGCACACCTGGAGCTTCTCAAGTTAATGGTTCGGACTTTGATGAAGAAACTGACTATGAAGCTGAAGATGAAGATACAACTGTGCTTGACAAGTAATGTGCTTGACAAATAATTTGGTGACTCATGATTCTGTTTATATAACTTTTGGTGACTTATGATACAACGTGTTGTGCTTTGTTTCTTTTAGTATCTGGTATTTGTGGATTGAATGTAAACAATGCTTTTTAGATGCTATGCATCAGTGATTATGGAATTTAAAGATCAATACCTACATATATTGTGTCTTATATGTACACATAACTATATAATACCAACATATGTTTATTTCTATCTACACATAATGAAATCAATACCTACATAAAAGTTAATTTTAACTACACATAATATTATAATTACCCACACATATATTTAATGAAATTGCGGTGACTTAACTACACATAATAATATGTTTTACCTACACATTTTTTTGTGTGCGTATATCCTACTATATACCTACACATATTATGTGTAGATAAAATTTTATATACCATGTCAGCATCCACGTCAGCAGCCACGTCACTATAATATACCTAAACATAGTATGTGTAGGTAAAAATGTATTTGCCATGTCAGCATCCACGCCAGATGCCACGTCACTATTATATACCTACACATAATATGTGTAGGTAAAAGCCTCTGCCATGTCAGCATACACCACGCGCCACGCGCTTGTTATTTGAAGAAAATGTAAGGCTTTTACCAACACATATTAATAATATTAACTACACATATATGTGTGGGTAAATTCGAACATTTACCTACACATAAAAAATGTGTAGGCATAGACATTTATCTTCAGTGCTCCGGCCACACATACTAACACTTAATTTATGTGTAGGTACAAATAAATACCCACGAATTATACCCATTTGCCCACACAAATCATGTGTGGGTGAACACCCTAATTTCTTGTAGTGTATCATTGTTGCCACGGCTCGATGGTTAATGGTACACATGCGATTAGCGATTAGCGATTAGCGATTAGCGAATATCCACACATAGAATCCAACCAAGTTTCACATAATAGAATTCACACATAGCATACATGGAATCGCATAATAGTTTGAATACATAGAGTTTAGAGTTTTAGTATAACACATGTTGCACCCCAAAGTTTAAAAGTTAAAGGGGCTATGAATACTCATCTCACGGGTGAGTCAAGAAGAAAGGTAAGCGATAGCGATGCGCGAAAATCACGTCCGGAGATCACCTTGACGATTGACCGAGATTGAGCCAAAGATAAATGAATAAATAAGTAAAGTGATAACCGTGACTATGACATGACACGACACGACATAACCAACTCACAAATCATTAGTGTGTTACTCAAGTGATAGCGTACGGGCTTAGTCTGGGTTCAAGTCTATGCCCTAAGTAAGGTTGAATGGTCCTAATCAAGTAAACTAGCATGGAAGTCAAACTAGGTCAACAAAAGTCAACAAAAGTCAATTTCCATGGTAACAATTCAAGGTAATTCACATGTTTATCGTACAAGATCAGTCCTAACATGATTAATTATAGATTTTATAGATTTACTTGAATCTAGTATGATCCTAGCCAAGTCTAGCATGAATCTAGTCAAATCTAGCATAGAATTCAACTTTCGGTCACCAAAACGAACCCTATTGAGCATGCATGGGTGAGACTATCATTTAAAAACGTGAAAGTTCATGATTTGATGGCCTCAAATACAGATCTAACTTTATATGTCAAGAAATTTATAGATCTAAACATGTTAGGAGGTAAAGATGTCATCTTGAAGTTTATGACACACATTTCTAACCCTAGATGACACACATGTTGAGATCTAGACATTTTATCAAGTGAAACCCAACCTTGATGATCATAATACATGGATCTAGTCCTAAACATCATTCATGAGGTGAATCAAGTTCCTTTGAAACATAAAAATGGGATCTTGGTGAGAAAATCCCTAGATCTAGTCCTATATGACATGCTTTCCATAGATCTAGTCATGTTGGCACATAAAAATCCAATCTTGATCAATGAAACCCTAGATCTACAACATATTAATGAATCACCATGTCTAAATCTCAGATCTATACTTAAGATTCCAATTTTCATGAAGATCCATACATCAAGTTGCATGAAAAACCTAGATCTATAAGGATTTCATCATGGATTCAAGTTATATGACAAGATCAAGCAAAAAGGTAGAATCTGCAACCATAAAAACCATAGATATATCACTTACAACATGGATTTAAGCCAAATATCACATAAAGTTCAGATCTTGATGGGAGAAGAAGAGAGATTTCAAGATACTATGACATGGTTTGGAGATTACTTACTGAAAGGGTTAATTTATAGGTGATCCTAAGCAATAAAGCAAGAAACTTGGGCCTTGAATCTTCAAATATCTCCACCTTTGATGTTTACAGCCGTTTTAGGGTTTTAGAGAGTGATTTGGGGCTGAATGAGGAAAGCATGGTGGCTAATGATGCTTATATAGTGGATTTTTAGGGTTTGGCTGGATACACACTTCCTAGCGTATCGCCTAGGCCCTTGTGAAGCTCTAGGCGATACGCCTAGTGCTTTCCCGGGTGACCACTTTGTTGTTTCATCGTTTCGCATGCTCGGTTTGTCGTTTTTTGTTATTTTCGAGTCCCGTTCTCTCCCAAATCACCCAAATAATGGTCCCATCATGCTCATTACATTAAATCCACTAAAAATGATAACAAACATGTCCTGTAATGCTAATGTATGCACAATTAGGTCAAAACATGCAATTTTGGTCGGTTTTGCCGTACGTATCACTTTTAAGCAATTCACTTACGATTTGTGACTTGATCAAGTGTGCGATGACTCGTAATATCATGTGTGATCATAAGTGACTATAAAACTCATAAATATGACAAATCTGATATACGATACTTGAAAATGTGATCTCCCGGTTAAAATCAAAATCGCGCGGGATTTACCGATCTTTCACCGATTGCGTTCTAAATCTCAAATTCTTGCACGCCCTCACTTTTATGCTTAACTAGTATCACCTACAAGTCTCGTACATGTTCGGATTGCTTGAATTCCCGGCTAGACGTAATTATCGGTGTTTTGGCGGTAAAATCCAAAATAATGGCAAATTAAGTATCAAATCGATTAATGAACATAGTAATGAATCCAACACCATAAAACTAAGTATAAAACATCATGATTAAAGATAATTCCTCATTCGATTATCAATCTCGGGTTTCGGGTTACAAAATGGATCGAATCGGATAAACGAAAATCAGAGATGTTACACCTTTCTCCTTCTACATCTCCAACACCATTAGCAACACATTTCTATTCCAGTAGCTCCACAAGTCATGTATCCCCTTCCAACCCTGTCAGCTTTATAGATGCTCTTTGGATCAGAAACGAAGCTAAGCTGGTTGCCTCTCGCAACAACTCTTCATTCGGTCTTGATGAACTTTTCATCCCTACTTGGAATATTACCAATAGGGATAGCATTTCTGACCCTACATGTGCAAAAGACTTGTTCTTGAAGGCCATTGGCCCTGGTTATGTGAGGCAATCCCAAGAGATGCCTGCTCCTGAATTTGCTTCAAAATTTATTTCCACATATGAAAACAGCAACACCATCTTCCTGAGCTTTACAGTCGTTGGATCAAAGCGGAGTTCCAACTTTAAACTCTTAATGCAAAGATGATCACAGTTGCAAATCCAGAACTTCAAGAGAAAACCCAGGCCCTTCAAAGGGAAAATCATGATCTTAATCAATCCAATGCTGCCCTTTCTTCTAGACTTGCTGACGTTGAAAAGTCACTAAGTAGCTCAATCACCCTGGTAGAAAGTCTTGAGAAGCAAAATCATGACCAATTCTCTGATTATGCCAGAACCTTAAAAGAAAAGGATGATCAACTTGAATCTCCGCAGTTTCAACTCCAACAAGCCACTTCCGGTATCTTGTATTTCATAATATATTTTCAAATCTGTTTTTATATTTTAAACACTTCCACCCTTCCTTTATACCTTGTTTTTTATCCTTATAACTTCACACCACCAAGACTACATTTACCGATGAAAAACGCATGATGGAGACAGACAGGAAGACACTGGAGGATGAAAGAAAATGGTTGATCACCAAAGGAATCCCTGCGGCGATAGAGAAGGTTCTTAAAAGCCCAAACCTAACTTCAGCAATTGCAAATATGACCAATGCCATGAACGCTTGCGGATTCAACGAAGGTGTCCGAGCAGGACTTTTCTATGCCCATGATCCGAGCGCTACTGCTGAAACTTGTGCTGGGTTTGATCGTGAGGCCCCCGAAAGCTTAAGGAAGCTAGAGATGTATTTCCCAAGCTTTCCTTCACATTTGCTGACACTTACAAAGAACTCCCTGATGCCCCTCTCAGTCAAATCAAAGAAATGCTTGCTCCCGAACCAACTCCTAACATTGTCTGTCACCCATGAAGCTCTTAGGTATGACCTACCTTTGCTAATTTTAAACAAACAACGTTAACTTTGCTCCACCTGCGAGTGGACTTACCTTTAATGCCCGTATGTGTAGGGCTTATGTTTTGAAAATTTTACTTTATGCTCCGTCTTACTCTATGGCTTATATTTTGAATGTTTATGACTTTATCATATCAGCATGTTATCAATGTTTTGGTAGATCCTTATTAGCATGTGTATAAATTATATTATCAACTTAAATGGTCACATACATCCATGTTACAAGTTTAAGTTTCCAATATAACCATACACATAGAATAAGTTTCTTAAGAACACATGTTCAATCATATCAAATATTTCTTTCCTTTCATCAACTCTCTTTTTCTTTTTTCTTAAAAATTGTAACACATAGTTACTTTGATCGGTCATTTAGAACACCTCCGGAATTAACCTTAGCCTCTTTATAAATTTCTTCCGGGAACATGGATAGTGCATAACTACCTCTTATGACCCCGTGGGTCGCATCTGTAAGGATGCTAGATTAATTGATCAATTTATTTGGTTTATCAAAACCGCATCTTTCATAAGACGCATGGTGGCCAACCATTTTAATGATCCATTGGATCACATTCGTCACATACGTATGTCTTTTCTTTTCTTTTTGGACAAGTGATTGTTCGTAACAACCACAAAAAAAATTATTAACAAAATGGAACATATACACATGTAATATTTCGCATACTTTCTATTTTTTCAAGGAACACAAGTAATACTTCTTTAAATGCACTCCATTCCAAGGTCTTGATAACAAATTTCCATTCCCATCTTCCAAAAGATAAGATCCCTTTCTTAGCACTTCCGAAATTTGGTAGGGCCCCTCCCATTGCACCGCTAACTTTCCCTTCGGCTCAACCCTACTAACGTCATTGTTTCTTAACACCAAATCTCCTTCTTTAAATTGATATACCTTAGCATGTGCATTGTAATACTTTTCCATTTCGGATTTGTACCGGCTTTCTCTAATGGCAGCCATTTCCCTTCGTTCTTCTAGCAGATCCAAATTCATTCTTAACTCTTTATCATTGTCTTTACCCTCAACCATACTTTGTGTGGGCAAACCAATTTCCGCCGGTATAACAGCCTCCGATCTGTTCCATATGTTAAGCTAAACGGGGTTTCGGCGTTACTTGTTTTTGGCATGGTCCGATGTGCCCACAACACATGCGAAAGCTCATCGACCCAAACTTCGCCTGCCTTTTCTAAACGCATCTTAAATCCTTACACCAAACTTCTATTAACACGTTCAACTTGACCATTCGCTTGAGGATAAGCCACAGATGCAAAAATTTATACAATACCCAATTCTTCGCACCATCCTCTGAAAGGATCATCTGCAAATTGCTTGCCATTATCCGATATTATGTGTAGAGGAAATCCAAAACGACAGATAATATACTCCCACACAAACTTCTTTACATGTTGCCCAGTAATACTTGCCACCGCCTTCGCTTCTAACACTTTGTTAAGTAATCAACTGCAACAATGAGAAATTTGACACGTCCTGCAGCTTCCGGAAATGGTCCTACAATATCAATCCACCATTTTTGAAATGGCCATGCAGTTGTGACCAGTACAAGCTCATGCTTCGCCTTCAAACTTACCGGGGCATGTCTTTGACAACTGTCGCATTTCTGAAGCTCCTCCACAACCAACTTATGCATCCCCAGCCAATAATACCCTAATATTATTAATTTGTAAACTACCATACGAGGCCCCATATGATTTCCGCAAATGCCTCCATGCACTTCCTGTACCGTTCTCTTTGCCTCTTCTTTTATCAAACATCTTAACAATGGACCAAGATATGTCTTCCTATATAAAGTTTCATTTTGCAACTGATACTGCAAAGAATTCACCCGAATCTTTCTTGCCTCTTCTCTATCTTCTGGCAAATGTCTCTCTTTCAAATATTTCAGAATAGGCTCAAACCATGCCTCCTCATCCACCAATATAGCTATCACCTGTTTTTCCATTACCGATGGTTCCTCTAACACTTCCACCCTAATCTCCTTAGCTAATTCAACAATTTACTCAATACATCCGCCTTTTAATTTTTTCCCCTTGGCACATGCTCCACCTCACAAGTAGCAAATGTATTCATCAAAGTTTTCACTTGCAATAAGTAGAGTGCCATAATAGCACTCTTAGCCTCATATTCCCCTTTAATGTGATTAGCTACCAATAGTGAATCCACATGCACTTTCACGTCTACTGCTCCCATTTTCTTAGCTAACCTGAACCCTGCACTAAAAAATACACCACATACGTGCTTAGTTTACCCAGTTCCAATTCCTGACATATCCTCCATCTTTTTATCTTTAAAAAAGACAACTTTCCAAAATTGTTAACCAAAATGAACTTTAACAACCTGCTAATAGTGCCTCATATTTAGCCTCATTATTAGATACATAGAAATCAAATTTTAGAGCATATGTCAACTCATACCCTTCTGGACTTACTAATAATAACCCTGCCAAATAAGAAAAACACATGCACCTTCATTATCAAAAACCTATTAAGGAAACATACTTATTAATGTGATAACAAAAATCTAAACAAACCTGCCCCTGCTCCTTCATCACTTGGAGATCCATCTGTAAACAGCTTCTAACCTCCTTTTACTGAACTTTGCTGTACATCAGAACTGTCACCATTGGCACCCTGTAATACACATCCGACTGGCATCTCTGCTAAAAAATCAGCAATAACCTATTTAACAGCCACCCTTGGTTTAAACTGAATATCATTTGGCCCAATACAACCGCCCACTTTACCATTCTCCCCGACACTTCCGGTTTACGTAATACATGGTTCATAGAAGATGTTGTTAAAACCTCAACTGTATGTGCCTAGAAATACCTCCGCAAATGCCTCGCCGCTAACACAAGCGACAACACCAACTTCTCCATTGGTGAATACCGAATCTCATAGTCTTTTAAAACCTTACTAACATAGTATATGGGCATCTGCTTTTATCCCCTTTCTACCATTAACACTGAACTAGCTGCCCCCACTGAAACTGCCAAGTACATTTGTAAAGTATCTCCCGCAATCGTAGCAGTTAATGTCGGAAGTGTTATCAAAAAATCTTTCAGCTGCTTTAATGCCACCTCAGCTTCTACCGACCAACAAAACCCTGATTTTTCAACACTGGCCTTTAACACCTGCATGAATGGTAAAGACCTCTCCGCATCCTTAGAAACAAACCTCTGTAATGCAACCAGCCTTCCATTTAAAACCTGGACATCCTTTACTATAGATGGTGACCCCATTTGCAGAATCGCAGCTACCTTGTTTGGACAAGCCTAAATTCCTTCATTATCTATCATCATTCCCAGGAATTTTCCTGCATCTATACCAAAGGAACACTTTTTGGGATTCAATCGCATGTTAATTTCCTTGAGCTTCGCAAATGTCTCCTTTATATCCTTAAGCATATCCTCCTCGCTTCTGCTTTTAATTACAATGTCATCAACATAAGCTTCCATATTTCTCCCTACTTTCTTTTCAAAGGCCCAATCCATAAGACGCTGGTAAGTTGCTCCTGCGTTCTTAAGACCAAAGGGCATCTTTTTGTAACAAAACATCCCTTTTCTTGTAGTAATGAAGTTTTATCTTCATCTTCTACAGCCATCTGTATTTGATGATATCCCTTGTACGCGTCTAAAAAACATTTCCACCGAAAACCGATATCATAATCAACCTTAAAATCTATTTCCGGTAGCGGATAACAATCCTTTGGGTAAGCATTGTTCACGTCCTTAAAGTCTATACACATCCGCCATGAACCATCAGGTTTCTTTACCAGCACTGGATTTGACACCCAATTCGTGTACTGTATTTCCCTTAAAATCCCAGCTTCTACCAACTTCTTTACTTCTTCATTCACCACCTCTGCTCGTTCACTGTCCATCCCTCTTTGCCTTTGTTAAACTGGCTTGCTGCCGGGATACAATGCTAACTTATGCTCGGCCAATGACCTTGGTACCCCCGTCATATCCAAAGGCTCCCAAGCGAACACAACGAACACATCCACATTCTTTTTTAACAAAACATACAACTTTCCCCGTCCTTCAATCGACAAACCTTTTCCGACCTGCAATTTTTGATCTGGAAATTTCAAATTAATTACCCATTTATCACTTTTAACTTCCTTCTGATCAACCACATCTGCCCCCACTCACATATCCACACCATGCACCTGCACACTCGGATCTGTAACCAGAGTTGCAATACCCACGGGTGTTGGAAATCTAATAATCCCATGCATTACCGATATCACAGCCCCTAACCTTTTCAAAATCAGTCTCCCCAAAATAACATTGTGAACAGATGTTACCGAGACTACCAAGAATGTTACATCCAATTGACGCACTTGCAACCCATTACCCATGGTCATAGGTAAAGTTATTTCTCCTATTGGTCTAACCACTTCTCCTGCGAAACCTATCAGAGGAATAGTAGTCGATCGCAAATGTGAACATACAGCAGGTCCCATATGTCGAAAAATTGCTCATACATAATTTCAATAGCGCTGCCACAATCTACATATACTCTTTTTACCAAAAACCCCCCAATTTTTGCAGACACTATGACTGGTTCCTCTGTCGCCATTTGCTCCAATATTGGCGGAAAAGTTACTTCCTGGTATTTCCAATCCACGTGCTTATTACTCTTTCCCCGAACATTTCGACACTGATCCGACCCTCGCATCTATATCATATTAATCACAGGTGCATCCCCCTATATATTATTTCTAATTATTTTTACCAAATGCCCCAACTCCCCGATCTTACAGCCTTATCAATTTCTCTCTTTAAGGTCAAACATGTATCCGTGATATGCCCCCTATCTTTGTGGTATTCACAATACTTGTCTAAATTTCTTGTGGGTGCATTTCTCATTTTCGGTGGCACAGGCAGATCCACCTTCTCAGTTGCCAAGATCTGTGTTGAGTTTTAATCAGCTCCATAAATTTTGCACCTAGATAATCTGCATATGCATTTTTTGAAGTTCCCCCAAAATTCTTACCCCTAGACGGAGGGACCCTTAACCACTTATTCTGTGGAACCAAACCTGCACCTCGTACCGGACCCCCATTTCCACGCTCAAAAGGCATAAAACCCTATCACATCTGACCAAACCTGCCATCACTTCCGTTTAAGTTAGCACATGCATTTTTGCCTCTCACAAAGGTGTAGAGGCTAGATTATGAGGATTGTAATATTAAATATGTTGGGCTGGGCTTAGAGGGTTTAATTAGATTAGTGGACTAGTTTACTATTAGATATGGGCTTGGGCTTGGGTTTAAGATCAATAGGGGCCCAATAGTAAACCCAATGGGGTGGCTATATAAACCCCATTGGTTTACCATTTAGGGTGGCTCATTCAAGTGGCTGATTACGATTTAGAAAGGAGGAGCCAGAGGTGTTTACGATCAAGTGATTACGATCGTAAACCCGAGTGAAGTGAGTTTACGATTTATGTTTTGTACCCGACAAGTTTTCTTGTGTGCAAGATCAGGTTTTTCATTGTTTTTACTCATCGTATTCTTGTATTCTTCTCATCTCTTATCTTGAATCAATTAATCACTTGGATTCCGCACTCGTGATTGATAGAATATCGTGTTTGGTTGATTTTCGGACCTACAATTGGTATCAGAGCCAAGAATCACTGATTTGAGGTTCTCACTGTATTGGATTCAAGCTTTTTTTTCTGGAAAAAGTTTGATTTTTGAAGGTTTTGAAGGTGTTCTTGGGGTTTACGATCAGGCTGCTGCTGTGTTTGAAGGTTTACGATAAATTTTTGGGTTTTATTGAGTGTTTACGACTGCTGTTCTTGAAGATCTTCATCGGAAACGTGATTACGATTTCAAGAAACGATTTTTGTGTGTTTACGACCTGAAATTTTGAGTTTACGATCCGAGATTTTGTGTTCACGATTGTACTTTGTCGAAATCCGGTGTTTACGATTTTTTCTTTACCGGAAACGTATATCGTAATCGGTGTTTACGATCTACCTCAATCGGAAACGGAGTTTACGATCTGCCTCTTATCGTAATTAGGAGTTTACGATTCAGTTCAATCGTAATCAAGTGTTTACGATCGGAATCGCGTTTACGATCGGAAACAGGGTTTACGATCGGAATCTAGTTTGCGGCAAAAAGTCAGTTTTTCACACTTTCACGAAAACGGACGTAACTTTTGACTCGTTTGGAGTTAGAGGCTCAAATTTGAACACGATGTTCGTGACACCGAGCCCCAGAATTACCCCTGACTAACGTCCAGTGGAGCTCATTTGGACCCCCAAATTCCACTCCGAAGGCCTCCGTTTTTGCGTTTTAAGTTTTTGACACTATTCTTTGAATAGTACTTTTGCCGATTTTGCCGTTTTTGCCGATTTTTCTAAATTTTTCAGTAGTTGCATATCTAATTAAGAAAATGAGTTCAGTGGTTGAAGAAAATAATTTGGTTGAGAACAAGGATGATTTCGCAGCTGAAGTTGACAATACTGAGATATGCCCCATCCTACTTGTGCTCGTATAATTCCTGGACTTAGACAAATTTGTAAAAATTATCAGTTAGAATTGTTTGAGATAAAATGCGAGAGGAGTTCCTTTAAGGGTAGATGGCAAAAGAATGAGGAGAATGTAAAAGCTCAGAAACTAGACATAGTGAAATATCAAAAATTGGCAACTGAGAAAGCTCTTCTGTATGACACCGCTAAGTTAGAAATAGCTGAGCTTAGTAAGCAGATAGATGAACTTAAGCATAAAAACAATGAGTTGCAAGTAAAACTTGATATGAATCATATGAGAAGCAAAAGAATGCTCGATGCTGGAAAGGAATTGTCACATGCTGTTGTGACTAGTCAAGTTGGGAAAGATAAAACTGGGTTTGGGTCAGAACAGTCTGATAAGTCTCTGTCTGCGAACAGCATCATTCCTCCACCAGTTCCCAGAGACATTATTGGAATACTTCTTAGTGAGGATCAAGTTGAACGAACCAAATCTGATTATAAAGAAGCTGCTCCTCCTATTGATAGTGTCTTGATTGGAACTACACCATTGACTCAAGAGGAAATAGACAACGAGGCAAACATGACATATGGTGAAGGGAGAATAGAGGACGTATCAAGAGATGATGCTGAGTGCCAGGAGTATAACAGATGTCATAAATCTAAGTCGGATGAAGCTAGGATAGAGTTGAAACCATACCCTAAAATTGAAACCCCATGCTTCAAAGTAATTGACGAAATCAAAAGGGAAAAGGTGATCTTGACGACACGGCCTGAGGGGAAGATCTTTATGACATCTGGATCAATGTTTGACCAAGAACCAGATGTAGGATATGAATTACCATCCTTCTCCTCCAAGTTCAAGGGAATAACTGATGGAGTAATGAGTAAAGCTGAAGTTGAGAGGCCAAAGATCACCATCAAGCATCCGAGTATGAAGCCAACAGCTGGAGTGAAGAATGAAAAACTCAAGGGAGTAGCTGTGTCTCCCATTTCTTCAGTTGCTTCATGCAGTTGTAAGTGCAGTTGCAAGAATGGTGCTTCTTCATCAGGAAATCCAGAGAGCACAAAGACGATGAGGACAGGTTCTACTCAGGCTTCAAGGAACCAGCAGAAAGTCAAATCTGGAGCTGCAGACAAGGCAAGGAAGCAGACACAAGGCAAACCAACTCCATATCATCCACCAAAGACGAATGGGTACACGTCTGACTTCTATCTAAAGAAGCAGACTTGCTTTAATTGTGGCTTCGCTGTTCATATTGCTAGAAACTGTCTTTATCGCCCCTATGAACCCTATTTTCCGAAAAGTCAAAGAGCTTCATCTCAGGAGTCTGTAAAGTCTAAGCCGATGATGGTGCAGAAACCTAAGGCAATGAAGACTGTTACTCCTAAGGTTAAACCCTCTAATCAACATTGGGGCGCTGCCAAAGCTGAAAGAAAATCTATAAATCAAAACAACAGCTTTCCAAGTTACAAAAAATTTCAAAAACAGGTGAAGAAACCGGTTTCAAAACAACAAAGCTTGAAAAACCCAAGGTAACTAGAACTGTTTTAAAAAATGATTCTAAAATGCAGAAGGTTGAAATACCTAAAGTCACAACTCAAAAGGTGACTAAAACAAAAACTGTTTTGAAAAGTGAATCTAAAACGAAGAAGGTTGAAATACCTAAGGTCACAACTCCAAAGGTGACTAAAACAAATGTTAAATCACCTGGAACTTGGAAACCAAAGGTAAATGTAGCTACAACCGAATCATCCCAACTTCCTGATTTTTCAAAAGGAATGTTTTTAAAAGAAATTTCATTCATTGATTCCTCAGGGGTACCCAGAAAAACAATGGCCTGGGTACTATTAGCTAACTAATCTCTCACTATGTGCAGGAACGATCAAGGAGGATTATCACTAACGTTTTTATTACTAATTTGTTTGTTGATAAGTGATTGTTCCAGGCACAGTTTAGGAGACGTATCTTCATGTCATGTCAAGTAATCTATAAATGGAAGGTATGTCTCATTGAGAGGTAAAAGGTGAAAATCAGCATGAAAAGTACTGTTCTTAATTTGGTTGTTTGAATGATGAGGCAGCAAAGGGTCTTTTGAGTCAAACCTATTCATTAAAGTGTCAATTAAGCTGTTGATTGATTATGTGTTTGACTTCAAATGCAATGAAGTGTGCATGTCATGAAACCCAATTTTCTAAAATTTTCAAATCAATACTTTGAAAGTTAGCTTGGCCAGATATCTTCAAAATTTTGTGTTTTGTTCTTTTAAGTGTGTTTGTGTGTTTTATTTTTTTTTTACTTTATTTGTTTTTATTTGTTTATTAAAAAAAATGATGTTCACAAGATTGTGACATTAAAAATCAAAAAGCAAGGGGAAGAAATGTAAAGATGAAGAAGAAGTTGACCCCTCAAAAATAGTGTGCTTTTCAATGATTAATTGTTTGTGTCTTGTTTCTGAGAAGTTTAGGGGAAGTAAAATGAATGTCCGGGTTGGAGATGGCTGACACGCGTAAGGCGGAAGTGAAAGGCAAGCTCCATGGTGATATGCTCGGTAGGCTCGACCTAAACTTATGACCTCCAATGAAAGTGCAGTGAACTTAAAAGATATATATGTTTAGTTTCCCATCCCAGGTTGCATGGTTTAAAAGACTGAGTCCCGGAAAAAATGGGTTGAGAGTGGTAATTACCTAGTATTCACTCTCTCACACGCCATGTCTCTGTTGTCATGACTACACCAAATAATAAAGAAAAGATAAATAAAAGAAAAAGAAAAGAAAAAGAAATGAAAAAGAAATGAAAAAAGAAAAGAGAATAAATAATCACTCAGTTGATCTTCTTTGCGTGCTTAGCGGCCGACCTGATCACCAACTGATGGTTAATGAAATAAGTGGTAGTCATAACGGTGTTGCGTGGTTCCTCAAGCTGGGGGTTTGTGAATCCTCAATAAACTCTGAGGTTGGGTAGGTTTTGCTATGTACGCTTGGGTGTGGGGACAATTAAACATGACGGCAATATTTTACTATATTAAGCATGATGCATTCGGTTGGGATTAAACGGGTTTGAGTTTAAAGCGGACAAACATACCGGCAATCACCTGGACTAGTCGAGTAACTGAAGCTGAAAAGGGTTCCTCAGTCAGATTCATACGGTTTGATCCCTTGTAAACTTTCTCATGATTGGTTTGGTAAGTATTTGTTTAGTTTTTATCTTTCGTGTGTGAGTCGTTAAGTTCTTTTTGGTGTGTTTTCGTCTTGGCCAGGTTGATTTGAAAAGTCAAAATATGTTTTTCATGGGTTTTAATGCATGACAATATGCCCCCGACAGATCTTGCCAAATTTTTAGGGGAAGGAGTATGGGATAATAAGTATTATCCGAAGGGAACTCGAGGATGATACTTATTATCTAATGGAAAAGACTTCCTCCGTCAGATCTTGACAAATTTTTAGGGGAAGGAGGGAGGATAATAAGTATTATCTGAAAAGACTTCCATAATACATAGTATCCGAAGGGAACTCGAGGATAATATGTATTATCTCAGGGGAAGTCCTTAGTTGAGGGGAAGTAATCAGCTAAGGGTAAGTCTTTAGAGGTCTTGGGTTCAGGGGAACTTTATTATCATCAACAGGTGATAATTGGGTTTTTTTACAATGTTAATTACCTTCTAACCCAAAGACCAGTCATCAAATGTCTGGTGGAGTATATTTTTTCAAATGTGTGTCAGACAGGTTGATGATAGAAAGATGCTGCTGTTGCTGCTCAAAGTTAAAGAACCAGCCGGACAAGACTACCATCTGAATAAGCAAGTGTTCAAGGGAAGTTGTTGGTTTCTTTACAAGCTTCTAAAAGATTATCAAAGAAGATGTTCACAAGCTTAGGGGAAGCAGAAGACTTCAAGTCTCGTTGAAGAAAGTGATGCAGAGAGCAGTCAGAGATCATGAAGATCCAAGTTCAACAATCAAATTCTTCAAAGTTAGGGGTTTTCAAAATTTCAACCCTCTAATTTTTGAAGATTCAAGACAGTTACCGAAGATTCAGCAAGAACCAATTCATTCATGAGAAGCAAGTCAATGAGAATCCTCCATCTCATTAACTTGTTCATTTCAAGAAGTTCAAGCTGATGCTGATCAAGAGGAAGTCCCAAGTGCCCGTTATGAAACCCAATGAAGATTTCTGCGGAAAGAATCTTCATCAGCATCTTTGCTAGCCAGTCAAGAAAAAGAATTTCAAAGATTGAAGACATCTAATATCACAAGCCTAGGGGAAGATTGTAGAGGCTAGATTATGAGGCTTGTAATATTAAATATGTTGGGCTGGGCTTAGAGGGTTTAATTAGATTAGTGGACTAGTTTACTATTAGATATGGGCTTGGGCTTGGGTTTAAGATCAATAGGGGCCCAATAGTAAACCCAATGGGGTGGCTATATAAACCCCATTGGTTTACCATTTAGGGTGGCTCATTCAAGTGGCTGATTATGATTTAGAAAGGAGGAGCCAGAGGTGTTTACGATCAAGTGATTACGATCGTAAACCCGAGTGAAGTGAGTTTACGATTTATGTTTTGTACCCGACAAGTTTTCTTGTGTGCAAGATCAGGTTTTTCATTGTTTTTACTCATCGTATTCTTGTATTCTTCTCATCTCTTATCTTGAATCAATCAATCACTTGGATTCCGCACTCGTGATTGATAGAATATCGTGTTTGGTTGATTTTCGGACCTACAAAAGGCTCTTGCCCTATCCATCAGAACATCCATCGACCTAGGTAAGTCCTCATGCAGTTTTTCCACTAATTGTGCACACCTTACCCCATGGCAAAACCCTGATATTCGCAGTTGTCACCTGCCCCTTCTACCCTCATACTTTTTTTATTAAATCTTGTGATAAAATCTTCAATTAATTCATTATCCTTTCTACGAATATTGTGTACCTCAGTCGGATCTTTCATACATCTTTTTTGTTGACTGAACTGTCGCAAAAACTTGTTTTTCAAATCCTTAAAACTATCCACCTGACCCGCTGGCAAAGAGTCAAACCAGACTCTTGCTATTCCAGTAAAAGTATGAACAAACATGTGGCACCAGATTTCCTCTGTCCAATGTTCCAGTTGTGCCGCAGAATAAAATTCAAATACGTGATCATCCAGATCAGCCAAACCCGCATATTCTCCCACAACTGAAGGCAGTTTTAGTTATTTCGGAAATACAGCCTCGAAAATCCATGGCGTTAATTTTGAATACGAAATCATTGATTGAGGCATATATGGGACAGTTATATCTTTCACCGTAACTCCTTTACCAAAGCCACGTCTGTCCAAATTATTGACAGGATGACCTTTTTCAAACATGTGCTCCTTCTGACGCATCTGAACAGCCCATTCTTTCAAAAACTCTTCTTCTTGCTGCTCACTACGTTTCCTTTCAGCACTTTCCTCTATTCGCTTAACATCCTCCTTCAACTGCCTTTTCTTCAATTGCCATAGCAATGCCTTATTTCTGATTAAGAACTCAGCATCAAACTCAGCCAACTCGTCGTACTCTTTTACACACAGATCCTTGCTTTCATCGCCCTGAGTTATCATGACAAACTGTTTCGATAGACTGAAATCATTAATGTCTTCTTCCTGAATGTTTTTACCAGAAGATCCTGAGTCAGGTAGCGTTTTAGAATTCGGTGTAACTACATCACGTTCGATCTGTGACACTGCCGAATACTTCGTCCTAGGAGTAGAAGCAAAATCCACTATTACGTCTCGCTTAGACAGACTTCCTTCTACATTCTTCCCCCCCCCCCCCCTTCCGACGAAGAAGCACCCAATGACTTCCCCAAATCCACAAGTGATTCCATTACTTCTTAGTCAAATCGAGTCACTATACGGATGGCACCACTGAAAAAGCAAATTATCCATAAGGACAATTGCCGCCAAATCAGGAATACAAGTAATGGAAAGATAAGAAGATTAAAGGAAGAAAGAATGACTCTATTGAACTTTGAGTGGTGAGAGTTACAGAGGCATGTGTAGTTGAATTATTACAAATGATATCAGATCCTTAAACTATACTATTCTTCGGGTATTTATAGGCCTCCACTTCGATCTTCCAACTTCGCATCTGCGAGACCGCATCTACCTGTGTCCTGAAAAGACCCTTCCGCAAAGCATCATGTCCGAAGGACTTGGAAGTAAGCGATCGGATGTGTAAAACACATCCGAGTCATCGTTTACTTCATCAATTACCAACTACATTTATAATGGGGTTTGTGATAGATAACCTTGAATATTTTTTTACATATCTAGATGTTAGTTTAATTATTGGTTGTCTATGTTTTCTTTACCTTATATAAACAAGCACATGTGTAATGGGATGTGTTACATAAAAAATAAGGAAAATCTCTTAACATATTTAATAGCCTATTTTGAAATTGATTTAAAAAATAAAGGGAGTACTCTTACAGTCCTTGATAACTGGCCATAACTCATCAGAGGTTCCCAGAAACGATGGTCAAGTTTTATGGGTTGAAAGAATAATTTCGAGTAACAGAATGGTTTATCCCCATTATTATAGAACTCTAGAGCATCCTTCGACCAGCTTTCACACTCATCGTCTGGAATGGCTCATCTTCCTCTTTTAGCCAAAGGCTCACTAGGAGTCTTTGTTGTGAGTAGTTTTTCTTGAACATAAACTCTTGATTCAATATCATCAAATACCCCACTATCATCTTTCCACTCCGATGAAGATGCAATGTTTTTTTGACAACCTCCAGTTTGGACGTAGCAAAACTGGATTATTTGTTGCAGGTTGTGAGTTGTATTGTTGCTCCATACTGTTCCTTGCACTATATTGTTATGTTTATTGGGTTATTAAAAAAAATTTAATATCTAAAATTAATCTAAGAGGATGGGTGCAATTAATTCTGATGGCCCCTAAATTTAGCAGGTAAGATCTATCACCACATGAAGCTACGTCATCATTATATCCCTAACATTAGCCGTCATCATTATTATCTCAGGTTTTGGTTTACACAACTCTTGGAGCATTCAAACACT
>JBCNJP010000093.1:123556-190565 GCA_039602395.1 Deinandra increscens subsp. villosa | reverse complement strand
TGAATCTCGAAATATGCTAGGGCTTGAAGAAGAAACGGGGTAAATGGGATTCCGTAATTAGCAAGGCGGATGGAGTCTAGATACAAACCAAACTTCTTATCAGGAAAGGGATAGATGAGTTTGCCTTCATTTGCAAGTACAGGATTTAAGTTTCTAGGAATGCGAAATTCTTTTGTGAATTCATCTAATTCTTCTTGAGTAATTTGGGGGTAGGAAATGGAAAGGTTAGACTTGGAGGGGAGTTTTTTGGTGGTAGCCATGAGCGTATAACGAAAAAAAGGTGTTAAAAGCAAAGAATCGGAAGGAAGAACTGACCTTGAAAAAGGAAGAATTGATGAAGATAGTGCAGAGAACAATGGTGAGTTTGCAAGAAATTTTCGGTAAAAATTTGGGGGAAGAAGGAGTGGTTTATATATAGGCTGTCTGACAAGCAGTTTAGGAAAGCGGTTTATATGGGGCAGTTTTGCAAAAGCGGGTTTTACGGAGGGTAAAAATGGAAGGTAAGATTTTTAAATTTTGAAAATATTTGTTGTCATAACTCTTGATGTGACAGGAAACAAAATAGGTACGGGTTTTAACACGCGACATTGATGGGTACTTGAAAACTGTAACATTAGTAATACGTGTCAGACTGAACAGATGCAATCATAGGATGTGTAAGCGACTCTTTAAATTCAAAAGTAAGTCTTTAACCTCATTTACTCACTTAATAGATTTGGGGGACTTGATGAAGTAAACGATGACTCGGATGTGGTTTACACATCCGATCGCTTACTTCCAAGTCCTTCGGACATGATGCTTTGCGGAAGGGTCTTTGCAGGACACAGGTTTATGCGGCTCGCAGATGCGAAGTTGGACGATCGATGTGGAGGCCTATAAATACCCGAAAAATAGTATAGTTTAAGGATCTGATATCATTTTTAATAATTCAATGACACATGCGTCTGTAACTCTCACCACTCAAAGTTCAATAAAGTCATTCTATCTTCTTATCTTTCCATTACTTGTATTCCTGATTTGGCGAGAATTGTCGTTGGGGATAATTTGCCTTTTCAGTAATCATTTTCAATCATGGGTTTGCACGTGTAGGAAAACTTTATTTCACTACATGTGATGAATTAAATCTGGTTAAATATATTTAGACTCTGTTTCAATATATAAACTAGTATTGACTGATAGTGATGTTTGTTTGGTTTAATTATATTTTATAGCATATTGAAGGCTGGGTTGGTAGACTGATGCAGTGGAGGCATAGACAGTTAATTGGAGATATAAACCTTCGATTACGCTCGACAGTCCTACCACCAATATTTTATGAACACCTTGTAGACTCGTGCCACAAGAACGCAATACGTTATGCATCTGGGAAAAGTAAGCCTTTCCCTTCTTTACTGGATGTAGACTACGTTTATATTCCGATATCTTTGAAGGGTAATTTGTGGTCCCTATTTAGACTTGACATGCGGTCACTCCAATTGCTTTTGTATTACCCTCAAGAGATAGGCGTTGAACAATATAGACGAGCCGTTCATCCTCGATTTTCTAAGATGAATGTCTACTTCACATATCTCCTAGTCAAAATGGGTTACTGGAAGAAGATGAAATCAGTTGAAAAGGTTTTGATCTACGAGGTTAACCAGGAGTATATTCAATCGGCTGAGAATACGAAAAATAACGAGGCTGTTTACGTTTGTATGCCAATGGAGCATTTAGTGTCTGGAAAACCCATTGATCGTGTTACAGATTTCAAAGTCTCTTGTATGAATTACCGTAGACTGATGGCTGATAAATTTTATTTTTGGCGTTGTCTACCCCGCCATGACTAGTATATTTGTTGCTTTAAGTTATCCGTATCTATATGTATTTTATTTAAGAGCTTTATTTAAGATGATGTCTTATTAATGTTGTATTTACCTTGTTTGGTGAAATTTTTTTATTTAAGTAATGCATATGTTAAAATATTTATGATAATTAAAGATATTATGAGATTTGCACAAGGTCATGTTAAATTTGTGTGTTACCATGTACATTTAAAAAGATGGGCCATCATTAGTTAATTAACATTATTAACATACACATGTTTGTTAGGTGTCTTTAATAATGGACCCTCATGTCTATAAATCTAGCATTCTTCCAACTAATAATCACCACACTACACGATAATGAACACTCCACCCAAAAAAAATGCTGCCATAAATAAGACTATTCATCTCGATGAGGATTACCTTACTGAGCAGTATTACTTAGATGAGATCTACAACCCAGTTTTTTATCCGGAGAACAATCAGGGTTTTTCGGAATATCTGGAAGAAGATGATGTACTTGAAGGATTGCCATTCCCTTGCCATTATGAAAGCTCCTTTTCTGATGATTCGATGGATTATTCTGAATACTTTTATCCCCCTGGACACGTTGATTCTGATGATGAATGGGGTTACTCGAGTGGTGATGAGAGCAACATTTCTTTTTAATGAATTACCTTAAATGTAGTTTGGGGTTTATGCAATGTGTATGTTGCCTCTAACATTCTTTTGTTATATGTAACGATGAGAGAAAAGTTAAAATGTTAAAATATGATTGCACTTTGATCGACAATTACACCAAAAGTCAATTCATCCAAGCTACAATAATAAAAATCCAGGTTAGATAGAGTTTAAATCTCCTAGCAGCATCCTGTGAATCCTTTGCTTCAGCCTGACTTTCTTCCAGATTTGCTTTAAGTGCATTCATGGAGTTCAACATACCTGGAATTAGGGCCGTTGATGTCACACCCCCAAATAACCACTAACGGAGTTTATACCGTTAAGGGGTGCGAGCAAACCAGGACCACAACCATTAGTTACAAATACTAAACGAATCAGAGTAAAGTCCAATGTTCATAAATAAAACAGTTTAACATACGCAGCGGAATTAAAACATCAGTATCTTAGCACTAGCCACGTGCTTTACAAATCATAGTTTCAATTTCAAATTCTCAATTTAGTTTAATAAAATAAATATCTTCACGAGCCATGCCAACCTCCAGTGGATACTCTTCAACGATCTGCAAAAGTGAAAACCACACAAGTGTCAACCTAACGGCTGGTGAGTTCACGGTGGGCATGACATGCATTGGCCCGGTCATAAAATCGTATGTATCAACATTTACATAAGTAATAGTTTTGCAAGGCAATTGCCAAGAGTTGAATTTTCGAATATGCACTAGTTAAGTAAAGGATTAAAGTAGTCAACCGATATCGCGGGTAGCTAATCCGGTTTCCATGCACTAAGGAGTCGTACTAGGGCTGAAAGCTGACGTAACAGAGTTCGGCATTTGCCGATGGTTGGTGCCTCCAGTTGTGTCCCATTTGGGAGGCCCACAACTAAAATAGGCTGACATTGAACTCCGTTCGGCCTCCAACCGGTTGGTTACACATTTGTGTACCGCGGAGCAGGGTTTGTCAAACCCTCAGTAGATCTACCCAACATCCCCTCGCTTCTCAGATCAACAGTACTAGGTTGAGGTCTTTTTAAGTTTTAAGGCATCCTTAGAAATCATGTGATATCATTTGGTTTAGACTTTAACCTACACTAGTCATATTAAAACAGTTTATCCTGGATTTCATTTGAAATTCCCGAAAAGAGTTTAAGTGTCAAATAGTCGTTTCCCGGGTTTCAGTAGAAACCCCAAGGATGGACAGTTGCAAGTGTTCCCATAAAACACTCCAACTTCCATAACAGGTATCCCAATTGTAATACTTCAAATCGTCAGCGTTGTTTATCGTTAAGTTCATTCGTTGTGTCCCAAACGGGCTCACAATTAAAGGGTTTGTGAAACTCACCTTAGGTTGCTCAGCTACACTGATATTTATTCCAAGTATTGCTTAATGAGGACCTATGAACACGTTTAGGTCTTAAGTATTAGTTTTGTGTCTAATCTTGACGTCACTATGGCCCATAACATAGCACGTTGGAACTACGACACGACATAACGACACACGACACCGATGGTTGATCATAAACAAGGGTTCACAAACATCAGAAATCAAAGCATGTATCATCATAGCAAAATCATATAAGTCATGGCATAGTATTCAAGTAAATTGCACAAGTTTGGGTTCTGGTCACAATTTCGCTAGCAGTTTCGCTAGGCAGTTTCGCTGTGTGCACGGGCAGCACTTTCGCTAGGCAATACCCGATGACACAGTTTCGCTAGGCTAGTTTCGCTCGAAACTGTTGGCACAGTTTCGCTAGCCTAGTTTCGCCCGAAACTGGTTTGAACTTTCGTTCAGGTAATTTCGCTCGGTAGTTTCGTCCGAACAGGTCTGGTTGGTTTACCCGGCGACACTACAGTTTCGCTCCATAGTGTCGCTGGTTGAAGATATGCATAATTTCGCTGGACAGTTTCGCCCAGAGAACATGACAGTTTCGCTGGTCGCGAAAAACACATAAATCAGCCTAAAAATCAATCTAACAGCTTCCATGTTACATGCAATTCATTATCTAGCATACATAACCATTTACCAACATAAATCAGTAAGCTTTAACACCTTAAACATGCATTTTCATCATCAAATCACCAAAAACACATTTTAACCTAAAATGACCTAATCTAGCATAAATCTTCATTATGGATGGATTTCACACGTAAAGTTATAAACTTTATAATAGATCTAGCAATCCTAAGCAACATATCAGAAGATCAAGTGATTCCATGGAGGTTTGGTCATGCTTTAAAGTAAAACACCAAGAAAATACATATAAATGCATAAAGAATGGTTTTGGGGACTCACGATTCGATCTAGGGCCAAATGGATGAGATGAGATGATGGTTCCTTGATGGTTCTTGGCTGGAATCAGCTGGTCCAGAATATCTCAGGAGAGTGTGTGTGTGTTTTGTGTAAATGAGGCAAAATGGGAGAACTAGGGTTTATTAAGATTATTTATATCAGAGGCTAGTTTCGCTGGCAGTTTCGCTAGCCAAGCGAAACTGGCTCTGGTCACGTTTAAATTGATTAGCTTAGCTGGCTACTGGGCGACACTACAGTTTCGCCCGGTAGTTTCGCTGGCTGCACAACTTAGGCAACTTTCACATAATCAAGGATTTACAATTTGTCATGCTATTCATAATATTAAATCATGCGTTTAAATCACATTGCACATTATGACATTAATAAATGAACACATAGCACATATGGGCGGGTTCGGTGATCAACCAAAGGTTGTGGACGTATTCGGCCTAGTTATGCATTAGTTACTAAGTTAACACTTATAACGTAACTAACGGAGATTGTCTAACGGAAGTAAACCTTGAAATTCTCGGATGTCACATCATCCCCTTGTAATTGGAATTTTCGTCCCGAAAATTATTCTTGTGTCGTAGCGTTTGCCGCGTCGGCTGTCATCGCTGGGGAAAGAAAGCAGAAGTTTTAGGGTCGCCACATCCTCTTCCTGTTAAAGGAATTTTGGTCCCCAAAATTAAATCATACCTTGAGTTTCTGTGGACGTTTGCTCGAACAAGTGAGGATACTTCTTCTTCATCTGATCCTCTCGTTCCCAAGTATATTCTGGTCCACGTCTTGAGTTCCATCGAACCTTGACGATCGGAATCTTGCTACGTTTGAGGGTTTTCTCCTCGCGTCCCATGATTTCTACCGGCTGCTCGATGAATCTTAGATGTTCGTCGATTTCCAATTCCTCCAAAGGGATTATTTCAGTGTTGTCTGCCAGACATTTCTTCAGATTAGAGACGTGAAACACGTTGTGAACTCCATCGAGTTCGGCAGGGAGTTGTAAACGGTAGGCCACCGGGCCTACTTCCCCAATGATTTCAAAAGGACCGATGTAGCGAGAATTTAACTTTCCACGCTTTCCGAAGCGTATCACACCTTTCCAGGGAGATACCTTTAATAACACTTTGTCGCCTACCTCGAACTTCAAAGGTTTACGGCGTTTGTCGGCATAGCTCTTCTGTCTGTCACGTGCTGCGGCTATCCGCTTTCTGATCTGAATAATCCGTTCAGTTGTATCATGAATGAGTTCCGGTCCGGTGAGTCCTTTCTCACCCGTTTCAGCCCAACACACGGGCGATCTACACTTTCTGCCATAAAGAGCTTCAAAAGGTGCTGCACCGATACTTGAATGATAACTGTTGTTGTAGGAGAACTCCACCAACGGAAGGTGAGCCTCCCAGTCCTTACCAAAATCGAGAACGCAAGCACGGAGCATGTCTTCTAAAGTCTGAATGGTTCGTTCCGTCTGTCCATCGGTCTGCGGGTGATAAGCTGTACTCATATCCAGTCTGGTTCCCAGTGCTTCTTGCATAGATTGCCATAGTCGGGAAGTAAATCGAGGATCTCGATCTGAGATAATAGTCTTAGGCACACCATGTCGTGCCACAATTCGGTCAATATACAGCTTCGTTAACCTATCCATATTGTCGTTTTCCCGCATAGGAATAAAGTGTGCAGATTTGGTTAGTCGATCAATGATAACCCAAATCGCATCCGGTCGATTCGATCGATGAGGTAATCCTGTTACAAAATCCATGGAGATATCCTCCCATTTCCATTCTGGGATCTTTGGTTGTTGTAATAACCCAGAAGGCTTTTGGTACTCGATCTTAACTCTTGAGTATGTTAAACACTTAGCCACATATCGAGCAATGTCGGCTTTCATATTCGGCCACCAATATAAACTCTTCAAGTCTTGGTACATTTTATCCGATCCAGGGTGCACCGAATATCTTGATTTGTAAGCCTCGTCCATCACGAGCTCACGGAGATTTCCAAGTAAAGGAACCCAAATTCTGTTATTGTAGTATCTGAGTCCGTCGGACCTAATTTCGGAGTTACCATCCACCCCTCGCAGTGCTTCAGCTGCGAAATTTTCCTCTTTTAATGCTTCTTGTTGGGCATCGCGGATCCGATCCGGCAATCCCGTGTGAATGGTAAGTTGCAGCGCTCGTACTCGTCGAGGCTTTTCGTACTCTTTTCGACTTAGGGCGTCAGCCACCACATTGGCTTTTCCCGGATGATACTTAATTGCTAAGTCATAGTCATTTAGTAACTCGACCCACCGTCGTTGCCGCATGTTGAGATCCTTCTGATTGAAGATGTGCTGTAAGCTCTTGTGGTCGGTAAATATTGTGCACTTTGTTCCGTAGAGGTAATGTCTCCAAATCTTGAGTGCATGAACAACGGCTCCTAATTCCAAATCATGCGTTGTATAATTCTTCTCAGTGTCCTTCAGTTGCCTGGACCCATAGGCAATTACTTTGTCCCGTTGCATCAACACGCAACCGAGTCCTTGGATGGATGCATCACAATAGACTACAAAGTCGTCAACTCCATCGGGTAATGCAAGAATCGGAGCTGAACATAACATATCTTTGAGAGTTTGAAATGCGTGTTCTTCTTTTTCACCCCATCTATATTGCACTCCCTTGTGCGATAATGCTGTTAAGGGTTGAGCCAATTGCGAGAAACCCTTAATGAATCTTCGGTAATATCCGGCAAGTCCCAAAAATTGTCGGATTTCGGTCGGCGCTCTAGGAGTAGACCAATTCTTGATAGCTTCCACTTTAGCCGGGTCGACATGAATTCCTTCCTGATTAACAATGTGTCCAAGAAACTGGACTTCGCGAATCCAAAAATCGCACTTCGAAAACTTAGCATAAAGTTGTTCCTTACGGAGTAATTCCAAAATCAGTTGTAGATGTCTCTCGTGTTCTTCCTTTGTCTTGGAGTAAATCAAAATATCGTCAATGAAGACTATCACAAACTGATCGAGGTACGGCTTGCACACTCGATTCATCAAATCCATAAATACCGCAGGTGCATTAGTTAGCCCAAACGGCATAACTAGAAACTCGTAATGTCCATACCGAGTTCTGAAAGCAGTCTTTGGGACATCCTCATCTCGGACACGAAGTTGGTGATATCCAGACCGTAGATCAATCTTTGAAAAGTAGCTCGAACCTTGCAGTTGGTCGAAGAGGTCGTCGATTCGAGGAAGTGGATACCGATTCTTAATAGTAACTTTGTTAAGCTCTCGGTAATCAATACACATACAGAATGTTCCATCCTTCTTCTTAACAAACAACACCGGTGCTCCCCATGGAGACGAACTGGGACGGATAAATCCTTTGTTAAGTAGCTCTTGAAGTTGTGCGGAGAGTTCGTTGAGTTCGCTTACCGCCAAGCGGTAAGGTGCGCGTGCAATCGGAGCGGCTCCAGGAGTTAAGTCGATCCCAAACTCCACTTGACGAAATGGAGGCAAACCAGGCAGATCTTCAGGAAATACATCTTGGAAGTCGCGAACTATCGGGTAATCGTTGATTCTGCGCTCGGGAAGTGTCGAATCGGTGACGTTTGCAAGAATCGCGAAGTGACCTTTACGAAGGCACTTTTGAGCTTTGAGAAACGAGATAATACCAGTGACTGCTCCACCTTTTTCACCTTGAACCGTTAACACTTTACCTTCTTCGAGTGGAATACGAACCACTTTTTCTTTACATAAGATTTCAGCTCGGTTTTCAGATAACCAATCCATTCCTACTATAACGTCAAAACTACCAATCGGGAAAAGCATAAGATCGATTCCTAATGTATGGCCAGCTAGTTCTAACTTACAGTCCTTAACTATCTGCGTTGTATCATGAAGTTTACCATTCGCTAGTTCTACCACATACGTAGCATCTAAGGCAATCGGTTTAGCATTTATTAGTCTAGCAAACTTAGTGGAAATAAAACTTCTTTCAGCACCAGAATCAAATAACACAGTAGCAAAGAAACCATTCAATATAAATTTACCATTAATCACGTTGGCGTCGTTGCGAGCTTCTCCCTGACCCATGACGAAGGCACGACCTCTACCATTCCCACCATTACCGTTTCCACCATTACCATTCCCGTTGTTACCATTCTCGTTGCCCGGGTTCCCACCGTTGCCATTGTTACCATTACCCTGCCTGCGCAATTGCGGGCAATCCTTCTTCATGTGGCCTTGAGCACCACATTCATAACAGCCACGGGCTCCACCATTGTTGTTGTTCTGATTGTTTCCTTGCCCGTAACGGTTGTTTCCGTTTCCCCTGTTGTTATTTCCTCCTTGGTTCTGACCGCCATTGTTCAACTTCTGCAAGTTGGTCCAGCAGTTGTTGGCTTCATGCCCCGGTTTCCCACATCTTCCACATTCCAAACCTTTGTTACACATACCGCTGTGGTGTTTTCCGCACTTGTTACAGAACGGAGCTTTACCCTTGTAGTTTCCATTCCCACCTTGGCGATTGTTACCCCCACTGTTGTTGAAATTGGACCTTGTGTTGTCTGGTCGCTTGTTCTGATACTGGGAGTTAGAGGACCTCCCAGATTGATTTCCAACAGATTGATTGTTCACAGATGTAGCTGGAGCTTCTTCTTCAGCCTTACGTTTGCCACTCAAGGCAGTCTTCTCAGTGGCTTTCGCGGGTAGAGTACCCCTTTCGATCTCCTGATCGGTTAACTTGTGAGCCAGGCGGATGGCTTGTTGCACAGTTGTTGGATTGCTGGCTGTCACCAGGCTCTTGATTTGGGGTGCGAGACCCTCTAGATAACGCTCAATGCGCTTAAATTCAGCATCAACCATCGAGGGGCACAGTACCTCGTACTCGTGGTAACGAGCAGTATACTCTTCAATTTCTGACCCAGACATTTTGGAGTTCAAAAACTCTCCTTCCAGTTTCTTGACTTGATCTCGAGGGCAGTACTCCTCCATAACCAACTCCTTAAACGCTCCCCATTCCATGCCATTGGCCGCATCTAACCCAATCATCCGAATCTCAGCATTCCACCAGGAGAGAGCAGCTCCCTCAAAGGTACCAGTCGCATACTTCACCTTATCTCCAGCAGGGCAGTTGCACATAGAGAAGACCTTCTCAGACTTCTCAATCCACCTGAGGAGTCCTACAGCTCCTTCTTCGCCGGAAAACGTCATCGGCTTGCAGTCCATGAAGGACTTGAACGTGCAGTGGTGGTTTCCTGATGCAATAATAGTTCGGGTTTTAAGTTTAAACAAGTCAATTATAATCGTTTTGTGCCTTAACCGGCATAATAATTACCCTGTGCGGCGTATGCAGCTTGGACGGCTGCCACCGCGGCTTGCACGTGTTCAGTAATCATTGCTTGCAGCTGTGCAGGCGTCATGTTGATGTTGTTTCTCCCGTGTCCTCTTCCAGACATTTTGCTGGACAGTTAAAGTAGCCAGTGTTCAGTCACAATTATATTCTATACATATCCCATAATATGTATATTAGCCAGTTCCCGTTATCCCACTATTAGTCCAAAAATTTTCGTGCAAAACTGAGGCGTCGTCGAAGAATGCCGTAAGTCGTAAGTACTATCGTCGAAAGTCGGCTTCCCATAAAAGTCACTGTCGGCGTAGTCATCGTAGTAGAAATCAGGACGTAACGTGTAGCATCGTTTCGTTGTCGCTTTCCCCGGAATATTGTGCGCATTTGTGTTCGCATTTCGTATTCGTGTGTGAAAATTTCCTAAGGTTTTCCGTTAGACTACTTAGACACGGTCTCTATATATATTTACATATATATATATATATCTACATATGGAGTATTTACTTACACAGCAGAGCGAGTATCCCAGGTTGGCACGTAAAATTTTGTCTTTGAGAGTTTGTTTTGTTCGTTTGTAACTAAGGGTTCAAGTTGCAGTTTCCAAATCGTTTTAAAAATGATTCCAGTTCTCTGCAACTTATGGCTCTGATACCAATCTGTCACACCCCCAAATAACCACTAACGGAGTTTATACCGTTAAGGGGTGCGAGCAAACCAGGACCACAACCATTAGTTACAAATACTAAACGAATCAGAGTAAAGTCCAATGTTCATAAATAAAACAGTTTAACATACGCAGCGGAATTAAAACATCAGTATCTTAGCACTAGCCACGTGCTTTACAAATCATAGTTTCAATTTCAAATTCTCAATTTAGTTTAATAAAATAAATATCTTCACGAGCCATGCCAACCTCCAGTGGATACTCTTCAACGATCTGCAAAAGTGAAAACCACACAAGTGTCAACCTAACGGCTGGTGAGTTCACGGTGGGCATGACATGCATTGGCCCGGTCATAAAATCGTATGTATCAACATTTACATAAGTAATAGTTTTGCAAGGCAATTGCCAAGAGTTGAATTTTCGAATATACACTAGTTAAGTAAAGGATTAAAGTAGTCAACCGATATCGCGGGTAGCTAATCCGGTTTCCATGCACTAAGGAGTCGTACTAGGGCTGAAAGCTGACGTAACAGAGTTCGGCATTTGCCGATGGTTGGTGCCTCCAGTTGTGTCCCATTTGGGAGGCCCACAACTAAAATAGGCTGACATTGAACTCCGTTCGGCCTCCAACCGGTTGGTTACACATTTGTGTACCGCGGAGCAGGGTTTGTCAAACCCTCAGTAGATCTACCCAACATCCCCTCGCTTCTCAGATCAACAGTACTAGGTTGAGGTCTTTTTAAGTTTTAAGGCATCCTTAGAAATCATGTGATATCATTTGGTTTAGACTTTAACCTACACTAGTTATATTAAAACAGTTTATCCTGGATTTCATTTGAAATTCCCGAAAAGAGTTTAAGTGTCAAATAGTCGTTTCCCGGGTTTCAGTAGAAACCCCAAGGATGGACAGTTGCAAGTGTTCCCATAAAACACTCCAACTTCCATAACAGGTATCCCAATTGTAATACTTCAAATCGTCAGCGTTGTTTATCGTTAAGTTCATTCGTTGTGTCCCAAACGGGCTCACAATTAAAGGGTTTGTGAAACTCACCTTAGGTTGCTCAGCTACACTGATATTTAGTCCAAGTATTGCTTAATGAGGACCTATGAACACGTTTAGGTCTTAAGTATTAGTTTTGTGTCTAATCTTGACGTCACTATGGCCCATAACATAGCACGTTGGAACTACGACACGACATAACGACACACGACACCGATGGTTGATCATAAACAAGGGTTCACAAACATCAGAAATCAAAGCATGTATCATCATAGCAAAATCATATAAGTCATGGCATAGTATTCAAGTAAATTGCACAAGTTTGGGTTCTGGTCACAATTTCGCTAGCAGTTTCGCTAGGCAGTTTCGCTGTGTGCACGGGCAGCACTTTCGCTAGGCAATACCCGATGACACAGTTTCGCTAGGCTAGTTTCGCTCGAAACTGTTGGCACAGTTTCGCTAGCCTAGTTTCGCCCGAAACTGGTTTGAACTTTCGTTCAGGTAATTTCGCTCGGTAGTTTCGTCCGAACAGGTCTGGTTGGTTTACCCGGCGACACTACAGTTTCGCTCCATAGTGTCGCTGGTTGAAGATATGCATAATTTCGCTGGACAGTTTCGCCCAGAGAACATGACAGTTTCGCTGGTCGCGAAAAACACATAAATCAGCCTAAAAATCAATCTAACAGCTTCCATGTTACATGGAATTCATTATCTAGCATACATAACCATTTACCAACATAAATCAGTAAGCTTTAACACCTTAAACATGCATTTTCATCATCAAATCACCAAAAACACATTTTAACCAAAATTACCTAATCTAGCATAAATCTTCATTATGGATGGATTTCACACGTAAAGTTATAAACTTTATAATAGATCTAGCAATCCTAAGCAACATATCAGAAGATCAAGTGATTCCATGGAGGTTTGGTCATGCTTTAAAGTAAAACACCAAGAAAATACATATAAATGCATAAAGAATGGTTTTGGGGACTCACGATTCGATCTAGGGCCAAATGGATGAGATGAGATGATGGTTCCTTGATGGTTCTTGGCTGGAATCAGCTGGTCCAGAATATCTCAGGAGAGTGTGTGTGTGTTTTGTGTAAATGAGGCAAAATGAGAGAACTAGGGTTTATTAAGATTATTTATATCAGAGGCTAGTTTTGCTGGCAGTTTCGCTGGCCAAGCGAAACTGGCTCTGGTCACGTTTAAATTGATTAGCTTAGCTGGCTACCGGGCGACACTACAGTTTCGCCCGGTAGTTTCGCTGGCTGCACAACTTAGGCAATTTTCACATAATCAAGGATTTACAATTTGTCATGCTATTCATAATATTAAATCATGCGTTTAAATCACATTGCACATTATGACATTAATAAATGAACACATAGCACATATGGGCGGGTTCGGTGATCAACCAAAGGTTGTGGACGTATTCGGCCTAGTTATGCATTAGTTACTAAGTTAACACTTATAACGTAACTAACGGAGATTGTCTAACGGAAGTAAACCTTGAAATTCTCGGATGTCACAGTTGATCTTTGACACATTTGAGGATCAATCCAAGTAAAAAAATGGCAGCGTGATCCCTAATTAACAATAGCAAACATGTTACCTTTACCACCGGTAACATACAAATATTTTTTAGCAAATAAATTTGTTTTTTGCAAAAGACATGTTTCGTTCGAATGAACCAGAAAACTGGTAACGTACCTCATCCGGGCACCCATAGAACCTCCGTCCAGGGTTTCGTTGAGTCCACGAAGTCCGGATAATGGCTTCCTTCCCACAGCTGCAAAACACCATTTTCAATTTGTGAAAATTAGGGTATCAATTTACATGGGTAGATATAGAGCTTTCCAGGTGTGTAGAAGGATGGGGGATGGAGCAATGATAACTTTTTGTCAAAATACCATGCTACCCTCACTTCAAAAGTGTATTTCTTTGTTAATAAACCTAAACTAAAGTATTTGTAAAAAAGGGTTGGGTTCTATAAAAAACCAATTTTATCCAAAAAAATAAATAAATGAAGCAAACAAATTATTTTTTTTATACTATTTGTATAAACATTTGAAAATTGAAACTTGTCGAATTCGTAATTTGTAATTAAAAATTATTAGTGTATGCATTTCCTATTTGATGATTTTCGTTTAACATTTTTATAACTTCCGTAGTTTGAAATAAAATCATTCGGAATTTGATTGTTTTTTTTAAAGTCCCACTTACTGTTTACAAACAAATCACTATTTGACTCCATTTCCTTATATGTTTCTTTCATGAATTTAAGAATACTGGAAAAACGTAAAAACTTTCAAAACATTTTGGAGTATTTATATTTGTAAATTCACTAATAAAAAATACTAAACTTTTAAATTTGTAATTTTTTTCCCATAGATAAAGCTAATAATATTATAGACTTTTTGATGAAATTCTTTTTAAAAAATATTGATATATGAAGACGTTATAGATTTAAAAAAGTTGATTTTTTTTTTGTTTTAGGATAATTCTTATTAAAAAATATTAATATTACATTTTTTAAAAGATATGTTAATTTAGGTAAATAATAAAACCTTTAAATGTAACCGTATTAAATAAAATCATAATATTTATAACCGTTTTGGTAATTTTAACCATTAATATAATATATATGGGATGGTAGCCGGTGGAGATGTGACCTGTATATCCGGTTGCCTTGGTTCTTGTGCTTCGTGTACACACAACACCTTATTTAAACTATTAAACCCTAGCGGCTAAGGTAGCCGAGATAACAAATTCTCCGGCAACCTTTCCTGGTAAGTCTTATCCTACATTCCCCCCCACCCCCCACCCTATAAATACATACATTCACCAGTGGGTTGGGTTTCCCGATAACAGAATTTGGTGATGAAAATGGCTAACGTATATCCATTATCTCGAAATGCTAGGGTTTATTGCGATGTAAGCTTTATAATTTCAATATCCCTGTGATCGTTTATGATAAACTCGACACCACACTTTTTAATTATACAAACACGGTGTCTTGCAGGCCGATGTAAAGATCCGTTCTAGCTTGGGTGTCGTCGAACAGATAGGGGAGAAGCTCAATGAGAATCAACTTTTGTTGTGGGGTTCCACTTGCTTCAGTCAGTGGCTAGGTGAGGGTTGCCGGAAGGCAGATTCAAAGATATACCATGCTCATTTCCACCATGAAGTTGTTCCTCCAACTCAGGTTAACGGGATGATTTATGAATTTGGGGGCGAGCAGTACTTTTTTGGGCCATTGCAGTACTGTTTGATGACTGGTTTCACTTTCTGGAAGTCAGGCTTTGTGTAAAAACCACCCCAAGAAGATTCATTTTGCATCAGAATCTTCAATTATCTACCAAGGGTATCTGAGTTAAAAGAAGTTTTTGAAAACTTTGAAAAATTATATGATTTACCCGATGTTGATGTTGTGCGTATATGTTTGATGGTGTTGGTGGGAATTGGTTTCAAAAGAAGCCAAGATAAATGCTATGTTGATGATTTTTCAGTGAGTCTTGTACATCAGTGATTGGAATACATTTGAGTAAGGTGAGTACCTATGGAACCATGTGTATGGGAAGCTTCGTAACATACTGAACTGGAAGAAGGCTGCAAGAGAGGAAAGAAAAAGGAAAGGTGTGGTTGAGACAAGGGAAAAAGGTCTCGAATACTCAATTGCCGGATTCATATATCTGTTGAAGGTAAAAACCCTATGTGACGCCCACTCCCAGTCTTGGCTCCAGGAGGGGTCACGTGTCGGATATACTCATGAACACATGATACAACAGAGATAGCTAAGCAGCGGAAATTCACCACTTATTTATATATATAACAAGTTACAACAGTAAGGAAGATAACAACATAATCTATAACTAGATCTTATCTATAGCTATGCCAGTCTACTACCGAGTCATTCCTAATAGCTTGCCCAGCTAATCTGCCCTGGCTAGAGCCCTTTCCTTACTACTTTAAACATCACCGATACCTGTCATACATGCTTTTAAAAGTCAGCTTACGCTGGTGAGTTCTAAGTATTTAAAACTTTTACCTTTCCTTGAAAGGTTTACCTCAACATTTGGGCCTAACGACCCCTTCTTTATAAACATTTATCAGGTATAAGACATTTCAGAATTATACCAAAACATTTAATCATTTATCCTTTATCAAGTATAAGACATAACAGAATTATACCAAAACATTTAACCATTCATTTTTTATCAGGTATATAACATAACAGAATTATACCAAAACATTTAACCATTCATTTTACTAAGCATTGTCTATTGGAACCACGTTAGTTCCTCGAGCAACCGTCGCCACCCGAAACCTTTCATAGAGTAACCGTCGTTACCCCGGGAAATCGTCATTCCCCGCTTTCAGTTGCACAACCACCTTTTCCCTTTTCACTAGACAATACCTGCTTAGATTAAAACCTTTTCAACCTTTTAAACCTTTTCATCCTTTTCAAAAGTCCATTTAAATAACTCTTGTATTTGGACTCATAACCGTTTCAACACCAGTGTATCACCCGTATATGAAAATAAGCGTTTCATAAATATGATATTATGGGTCTTGTACAACAAGGCTAATAAGATCATATTTACCCGACACTTATTCACATACATAGGCTTAGACCAAACATTCACATTTTCCATTTCTCAAAGCTTTACATAAAAGTACTATCTTTACATTACCCGTTTATTATAACCTTCCCGAAAAGCGTAATAACAGGTAATAATAACTTTAAAACAGTTATAAGTATTATAACTTTTCCACGTATGTGTACCAACACAAACACAAGTAAAGGCATCTGAAATACTTTTCAAGTAAATAGTTGTATATATATCATTGCATGTATATCAGCCCGAAAACATTAAAATATTTAAAACATTTAAAAGTGGGCTCCTAGAACTCACCTTATTCTCTTAAGCAGTTAATTCAGAGAAAACATCCGCTATGCCTTCCAATTAAACCTAATCGCGTATTGTACGGCGTTAACGCAAGGTTTAATACAATAAACATTTACTATGTTTATTTTAACACTTCATTATCTTAATAATATTAACTTATTAAGTTCATTCCTTTTAAAAGGTCAAAATGACCAAAATGCCCTTTAGGCCATTATCCTTATCTTTTATTGATAATTATGAAGACATGCATTCCTATAAGTAAACACTCACTCCGTCGCCCAGTGAGGGATTCCATTTCCCAGTTAGGATTTATGCGACACCCTCGCTTTTGCCAGAAACCCCAGTGTACAGGCGTCTACCCTTACGGTCCGCACGGACTTCTAAATATCCGATTAACTTAGTATTTTAAATACTTTCTCATTTATCCAATTTAACTTTATATATACTTATTATATATAAAGATATGTTATCATACCAAAAATCAAGTCTCCATACCCTCTGGATTATTTTATTTTAAACAATCATATTCCGAAACCCTAATTTCCCGTTATTCTCATTTCTTTATCAAAACTTATTTTCATTCAAAACTGACTTAGGGTATTATCCGTTATAACATTTTATAACATGCTTTAAAATTTCAAATCTTGGTTCATTACCGTTTACTCGGGTTTGATAGCATAGCGGCTAGAATACCCTAATTTCAATATTAACACTTTAAATATATATTAAACATATTTTAAATATGTTTCAAATATATATTAAACATATTCCTTAATCCGATAATTAATTTATCATTATCCTTAACATTTATATTAAATATATATGTTTATATATTCTTTTAATCAATTTTATTTAATAAAATAATTAATATTTATATATATATATATATATATATATATATATTCATATATATATATATATATATATTTATTCGTCGTAATTAATTTTTATATCATTAACTTAATAATGATATTTGTAATAATCTTAAATAATATAACATGATTACCTTTTGACGGCTCGTGAAACGAGTCCAAAATAACCGAATAATAAAGTTGTCCGTTCTTGACAAACGAATAGTCCTTCCCGACTATTTTCTCGCCACATGCATTTCCCCGTTGTCGGTTTGTCGTTTGGACCTCGTTACGCCACCGAAACGTCGCCCGAAAGTGAAGACGGGTTGTATTAACGTCAATAGTTTACGCCCCGTTTGCCGCCATCGTGGACCACCATCAACGACCGTCGACCACCGCAATCATTCTCTGCCATCCCGGGTGTTAACCGTTGTTGTCGTTGCCACCCGTCGTTAACCGAGCGTCGCCAAAAATCATCCGAAAGATAGGACGGTTTTAGCGGGTTTAACGGGTTTTAAACCCTTCGCAACCACCACCTTCCACCATCATCGTCATCTTCAACCCACAGCCACCACCCAGCACCTGCTACCATCTCCGTTATCGCTTTTCCGGCGGTTCACCGTTTTTTCCCGTCACCTAGTTTGCTGGCGTCGTTGGTTGGCCGGGAGGAATGGACGGGAAAGTGAGGCTGGGTTCGCCGTAGGGGTGTGTTGGGTTCGAGGGAACTCGACGGAGACGGCCGGCAGTCGTCGGCGTCGAGGGTTGATAGAACTGGGGCTGGGATACCGTCGGAGACGAGAGGGAGGAGCTCGGTTCGATGGAGAGTTGCTGGGTCGCCGGCTTCGAGTGATGGTGACGGGATTAGCCGGCCGGGAAAGAAAAACGAAGAGGGAAGGGTGCGAGGTCAGGGGTTCGCCGGGAGGTTTAGACGGAGGGAGAAGGGTCGTTGGTTTGATTCCGGAAAGTCGAAGAGAGGAGAGAGCTCTCTCTTTCTGTTTCTTTTTCTTTCGTACACAGTCCCTCTCTCACTCTCTTTGTCATTTTGTTTGGTTCTGATTTGTGAATCGTGGTGTGTTTTTAAATCAAATTTTCTGTGTGTATTTATAGTATAAACGGAGGAACGAAAAAATTACCTGTGTCATGTTGAGTAATCAATTTGAGAGCTGATTCATCTCAAATTTTCGACAGCTATTTAGGAAGTAAAGTAAGTGACAAGTAAACGAATATGTGGTATACTATAAATAAGTAGGTATATTATCCGATACTCTGAACCCGTTAAATAATTTAATATTTTATAACGGTTCATAAAAATTTCTCGATCATCTAAAATATTACGGGGACTCTAAATATAATTTTTATATTTATTTCTTCGGTTATTAAGCAAACTGGTAAAAAATCAGTTATTACGTGGTATAAAACGTGTCTAATCAACGTTGCAATCGCGGCCGGTTGATAGACCAAATACGTCTTCTTAACTGAAATACTTAATAAGTATTATAATAATATTTATACTTCGCCGAGTCACTAAAATCATCTCGAACGGCTAACCAAATTGATTTCGGGTAATATCGCGTAACAGCAATGGTTACCGATTTCACTGTTTCTTGTGTTGAATATCGTAAATATATTTTATAACGATCAAGTATTTAACAATACTGATATTCTATTTTCTCTTCGGTGTTATCTTAGTGATGTCCGTGCTTAAATACAGTTTATTACGAACCGGGCCCAAGTCACTATTTTGTGTTTTCCCGCTTCGTTATAACTTGGATTTAAGATCCGTTTCCGGCCAAGATCTTTATTTTTCGTTATCTACCATATTCTATAAATTCGACTCTTGACGTTTCCTCGAATGTCATACCGAATATTCGTACGTGAATCGTGACGTTTCTCTATTATACGTATATATATACTATATCACATGCATTTCAGCTACTTAACAAATAAGCACACGTATATAATTTAAGTCATAAAATTTTGGGGTGTTACACCCTAACTAGTTAATATCATCATATTAATTTCCTCAAAAGCTTCTAATTTGTTTGTATATGCCAGATGTGGATTCTTGACACCTTCCCAGATTTCAAATTGACATACGACGACGAATATTCCTCACAAATCCCACGTTGTTTGGTTCCACGCCCAAGCCTAATAAACACGTGGGTTGATGTTGTTGGTATTATGACAAGGGCAGACACCGTTAGTTCATCCCCCCTACCCCCTCCCCGGCTTATTTCTTTTTTTTTTAATTTAATTTCATTTTATAAATCACGTGACACCCACCTACTTGACGGCATAATTTAGCCATTTTTAAACCCATCCTGGATAAATTTGCTCACTTTATTGTTCTTAAAGACTACTGGCCCCTACTGTGAACCTTAAATGCCCATTTATTTCTCCCTGTTCCGTTCATAATTAACAGGTTCCTCGGTGTATTCCGGAGGTCCTCACACCAACACTGGAGGAGGAATCTGAGGTGTGGTGGAGGTTGAGTTATCTAGCACTAACAGGTCAAGATTGGGTGATTTCTCCATACACAAATGATCCAGGGTCATCAGGACAATTTATCTCAGCAAAGTTTGATGGAAACAGGCTTTTAGTAGAAGATCAGGCGTTGGGAGGTGCAGAATTTACTTTACACATAGAGAGTCTTAAGGGAAAAAGGGCTGGAAGTTGAAAAGGAAATTCAAATGGAGGTTATAATTCAAAACCATAGGCAACACACACTTTTCTCCACATCATGAGTAAACTTGAAGTAATTTCCTTATGAAAATAGATTTACAGAAAATATTAACTTTTTAGGGGGGTATATCTAATGCCAGGGACATAATTGGTGTGCATGCTATGAAGATTGATCCTCTTGCTGTAGCTCAATCCGGATCTCTAAAAAAAGTTAGTGTTTAATTGTTAATTTGAATTGGTATTTAACAGTAATATTTATTATTGAATCTAAAACTTATTGACATTAGATTCCCCAGAGAAAAGTGATTCATCAATTCATGGTAAAACACCACAACATGCAATTTCTAAATAGGACCCAATAATTGCTGCTGATCTAAATGATAGACTAAATCTTGACAAGGAGTCACCGAATATAGAGGTTGATAAGATAACATCCGCTGGGTTACCAAAATCAGAAACACATGCCATGACAGAAGTTATAGGTTTTTATTATAGCAATTTGGTTATTACGTTATAAAGTTCATGTTATTTAAGGTTATTTTTGGCTGTTGCTAGGTGGATAGCAAGGTGGTGGATGTGGATGAGGTAGACAGCAAGATGGAGGTCTTAGTTGAGATATAAAGCAGGATGAAGGTTGTGGGTGAGATAGACATTAACGAGGACACGCCTGTTGTGGTCCAGCCAAAACCTAAGAGGAGAAGGAAACTTGGGCCCAGTTGTGTTTCACCTTATGTTACATTCAAGGACAAAAGGATGGTAAACGTAACAGGGGAACTTGAGGACGAAGTGGAGGGCTTTGCAATGACAGGGGAAACATGTAAATTGTCGTTAACAAATGGGGTTGAGGTTAGCGATGAATTCTGGAAACGATTATTGCAGCTGGTTGGTGAATCTAGGTGGTTAATGGATGACGTGAGTGTGCAAATGACATTTCAAATATTTAATAACTAAATTATTATGCCCCCCCCCCCCCACCACCACCACCACTAACCCCCTGATTTAATCGCTTTATATTTAAATTGCTCACAACAGCACATATGGGCTTGGTCCCCATACCTGTACAATTCAAGGAAAGATACAGATAGATGGAGCATATTGCCACCGTAGTTTCACAATATGACACTCAAGAAGACTCTCGACGATGGATCGATGAAACCTTACCCTCCTATAATAGATACTAATGTGGTAAATACGTTTATTTATTGAATTAAATAGTTGAAAGAAGGTATTATGGATTGTTGGTTAAATATGTGACCGTTAATGCATCACTGGTATCTGTTGGAATTTGACTTGAAGGAATGGACGTACACGGTCTATGATATGTATTTTTTTAGGAAGTTGTCTAAGAAGATTTAATAATTACATAGATGGAACCCAAAATTCAAACTTTATATAACTGAAATTTCAGTTTGATGGAACCTGATGGTTGCAGTTTGCTAGACGACAAAACAGAAAGTGTAGTGTATCGATTCAGCCATTGGTTGTGGTTCTTTGATTTCTAAAATGCCCGTCGCAAGAACGCAGACTTTGTTGAGTTCTCAAGGAGAGTTGTAGAGGCACCACAGCAGGTAGGGTGGAGTGATTGTGGGGTATGGGTATGCATGTTCCTCGAGCGATTGACATCTTACGAGGATGTCGTCCAGAAGGAAGAGGACAGGAAAACAGCTCCGACACACTATCGTAGATGCATGGGTCAAGTCTTTTTTGATCATATGCTGATCGATCAGGAGGAGATGCAGATGTTCATGGTGGGGATGTGGCTTTTGAAGAATTATGTTGTTGTGTCTATCTTTTGTGTTATGCTTGTTATGTTTTCTTTTATTTGGTTTCTTACTGGGTGGGGATGTGGACGAATCGAACAAGTTTTCGTTGTTATGTTTGTTAGTTGACGTTCATTTAGACTATCAGTTATATGTGTTTCTATCCATCTTAGAACCTCCATATGTTATATGTGTACTTTTTTACGTTTTAACAAAACATGATCGGTTAACTGGCATCGAATGACTAAACTGGTGTGAGTTTTACCACTATGCAAACACAACTTTCACACCTTTGACCACATAACAATTTGTGAGAACTTGATTCATTAACATAACATCTTACGATACAACTCTAACCCAATAACATATAACTACTAGCGGCCTTATAAAACCCCAAAATACATAGCCTTTCACTCAATCTAGAGTGATCTGAATAAAACATACAAGATAATTAACAGCCAACTAACAAGTAAAAAAACTTTAAGCCTCCAAATTTCATTTAACTTCTGTCTTGTTTGTTCTTCAAAATCTCTTCGCCAATCATCATGATCAACACAGGCCACAAATCCACAGTTATAATTTTGTTAAAAAAAAGAAAAAAATAGTCAAAATCGAGATGAAAAAAAACATCAAATTCGATCTCAATTACCAAAACATTTCGTCAAAAATTCGATGTTAAACCCAAACAAAGTACCCATTCGAGCACAACAATAAAAATAGCGTCCAGGATTTGATGATGTGGCTAATATGCGAATGGTTGTTGGAGAACCGCACGGACACAAGACGGAACCACAGGAACAAAGATGGATTCGCTTGAACATTTAGTATTCATTACTTCTTCAAATCGATTAGGGTGTGCTTCTTGAGAATGGAGAAGAAGAATAAGATGTCTAAGTGGGGTGGGCCTGTGAAGATCTCGAAGTGGGGGTGGGGCTGGGAAGAAACAATCTGATCGATTATAGAATGAGGGGGGGGGGGGGGATTAGGGTTTGTATATTTTAATAAAGGGGAAATTATTTAGGTTGGTAAATTTACTAAAAGACCCTCTTTGTATGCCTACTTGTAATTTTTTATTGGTATTTTATAAATTCTTTGTGTTATTAATATATGGTTTACCCGGAAAACATATTATCCGGAATAACTCCGGAATAAACAGCCGAGTTAACTACCAGTTCAATTAGTTCCGATATATTTACCGAGATAACTTATATCAGTTATCTCGGATGCATTTATGTAATTCATAGTTTGCCATAGCACACGACATAATTTTGAGGGAACAATACTATGCAAACATTGAAAGACACAAGCACAGCTAGTGTATTAGCTTCATTTAAAACAGTTGGGAGAATACAGGATGTACAAAAAACTTAATCTACAACCTAGTTATAGTTTCTGACTGGAAGTATCCAAATCCAGTATAGGCAAGGGTATTGGTGGTGATTTTTTTGGTGCTGAAGGTTTTATTGGTGTGGAAGGCGGTGAGGTTGAAGGGTTTGGCTACGGTTGACAGGGTGTTTGCTGAGGTATGGTGGTTGGTTGAGTGGTAAGAATTTGAGTACATGAGTTGGACTGTAGTGAGATGGGAGCATCAACATTGTCAAACATCGAATTCAGGATGCTGATGGTATGATTAGGCTTTTTTGCAGCTGGGATGGATGTGCCTACTCGTTTTCTTTTGCCTTTCACCAAGGGAATAATTAGAGAAGACTGAGTAGTAATTGGATAGGCTAGAGCATACTGAGCAAATGCAGTCAATGGTATTGGTTTGCCAGTTCTCCTAGCATCCTCAATTTCTGCCTTCCTGATGTCATCATACATAAGTCTAAGTTTGGGAAGCTTTGTGGAGTTAATGCTTTTAGGATTTTCTTTCCGGAACTCTTTGAAGAACCACCTTAGAATTGCCGTTTCTTCTTCAACAGATACCTTCTTAGTTTTTCCTTCAAGTATCGTTTCATTTTGCAGCTTCAAACTTTCCTCATTGTCCCTTTTCAGTTCCTCCTTAAGCTCTACATTCATCTTCTCTTCAAGTATTACATCCATCCATTTGCACATCTCTATAGCACTGAGACTTTCCAAAACACTGGTGGGAATAACATTCTTTTAAGCTATCATTTTCTTCATATTCAACAAGAACACCCCATCAACAATGGACTCAGGCAACCTTATCTCCCTTTTCTCAGCAGCCAGCCTCTTTGCAAACTTCATCTCATCCCTAGTAGCCTTTTCAGCTCTAGCTATCTCAAACTTATTTATCAGCTCTTCATCAGATATTTTCCTTGCAATTTCTAGCATACACATGAACTATTTATCATCTTTGTATCTTTCATATGTTTCATCCATCTGAATGGCAAGCTTCCTATCTGATTCCACTTGCTCTTATCTCTCTCTTTGGGCATCTAGATCTTCTTCATCATCTTTGGCCATGAGTTCATTGATAGCATGGAGAGTTGCTTTCTCATTATTTGAAACATCCATGGTCTATCCATTTCATTCGTACCCGATTTGTATTCCATGATTCGTTCAGTAAAGAAGTTCATTTTGTGTTTCATTGTGTAATTTACGATTATATAAATTTACCGAGTTTCGATTTCAATTCATATTTTAATACTTTAAGCTTTCAATTTATTTAAATTAGACCGGGACTTGAGTATGCTATATACATGTGGCAAATGTGGGCAATACTAGTTACGCACGCAATTGAAACACAAATTATAGTTGTACAAAAGTTTTGGGTTGATATAAATATTGAAAGTTTGAGCCATTTATGTAATTTTGATAAACTTTGTAAATAGTTTTATAATTTCGAATGTCGAATTTATTTTACATCCGTAATTAATTCAAAAATAAACCTATGCGAAAGATTGGGTTTAAAATATATATTATGGGATCTAATGGTGCCTTTAATGGGTTGTATTTAAGTTAGGAAAGTAAATAACTAAATAAACAAAAAATTATGGAAATGGAGGCCATGAGATTTGGACTAGGGACCTTCTAGTTAACTGTTATGCGCCCTAACCATTGGGGCGATCTTTGTTTTGTTTTATTTACTGGATGCCATCATTAATATATTGAACACATCGCGTGTCTTCCTGGCCCCTCCTTCCTCCACGCGCCTGCGACTTTCCCTTCCATCTTCCTTTCTTTTGTTCGACCGTAACCCTTCTTGACCCGTTTTTTTGCCCGTTTTCACCATTAAAACCATCATGTAAACCACGGTTTCATGTCCCAGTTCAAGACCCAAGTTTAATGGCACCTTAATCATCAAAAACTGTTTCCAATTAATGGTTTTCACTAAAAAATCTCATTTTCTTAAAATCACCATTAAAACGATTTTTAAAGCTCTCAATTAACCCATCCAGGATCTCTTTCACTTAAAATTGAACCTCAAAACCTATTGCTAACCCTCCCATGTATCAAAGCCCTCTCACAATTTCGATTTTCATAAAGGTAATCAAAAACCCCCAATTTCTAGGGCTCCAAACTTATTCAAGCGATTCTGGGCTCAATTCTTCGTCAAATTCAGCAAGTAGTCCATTCCACTTAGTTTTTCATTATCTACAAAACCCCTCTGTTAATTTTAGGTTAACATATATCAATTTTAGGGTTCTTCACTATCGTGTTATTTCATATGTCAATTTTAGGGTTCTTCGTGATTTGGGGATTTTTGTGAAAACATAAATTGTAGCCTAATTAGTTTAATCTAAACATTTCAATATCAATTATTTATATGATAAGTCACGATTGTTGCAATTAGAATACATTCATAATTATTTTATCTATTTTATTACTTGTTATCATCTTCTATATATATATATATATATATATATATATTTAAAAATTATATGTATTATATCTATATATCTATAAATATCATATGATAGAAATACTTATTCCTTACGATGTTAACTATAAATCATAATAAAATTTATGATGGTTTCTTAAATCATTAGATCCTATTATAAAATACTTTTATAATTAGTGTATATTACATTATTTTGTAATAGTTATAACATCATAGTCTAGATATAATTCAAACTTGACTCCAGTTCCGGGGGAAAACCCGCTAACCCGCCCGCCCGTAGGCACGACGGCGAATTAACGGTAAAACCCGGTCGCCTCAAGGATCGAATCCGGGTCTCCCCGGATCTCCTATCATTGGCCTCCATACCAATGGACAAATAATGTCATTAGTGAGGATAGAACTTGGGTCCCTAGGAACACAAGCCAAAACCTCAACCAACTTGGGTCCGTACGGCTGGGTTGGGCCAGCTGGCGGTGGCCTTTAGCCATTGGGTCACCCCGTACGAAGTACCTGGGTTTATTCTATTCGTTGGCCGTTCAAAAAAAAGATATAATTCAAACTTCATATATTGTTTTTACAATTCATTCGTTCTCGCATTATTAATCATTTCACAATCACCTTATACGAAACCCCTTTAAGGTTTTGCTTAAGACAATTTTAAATTGTATTATTATGTTTATTATTATTTATTATTATCATTATTGTTAATTAATATTATTGTTATTATATAAGATTCTATACATATTTCATCAACATTTATGAGTTATTCAAATAATTATTGATTAGTAGTTATTGTGACAACATGTATCATTATTATTATTATTATTATTATTATTATTATTATTATTATTATTATTATTATTATTATTATTATAATTTTTATAATTATTATTGTTATTATTATTATTATTATTATTATTATTATTATTATTATTTATTATCATTATTTGATGTTGTAACCTAATTCAAACTTATTATATAAACACCTTGAGATAATCAAATAATTAAAGAATATTAAAACACATCCCATTTATGCCATAGAAATTTACTTAACACTTATATTACTCATAAATACACTATATATTTTTTGTCAAATAAATAAGATTTCTTTAAACATAACCCCAAATGCTCATGAACCCCTAGTCTCCTAGCTTCGTTATTCAACTAGGTCCCCTCGTTTTCCTTTAGGTTGAGCTACAGGAGTACTACTATCATTCTCGCGTTCTTTCGTGGAAACCCTTCATTTTACCAAGTGAGTAATCCTTGCCCCTTTTTCGTGTTTTACATGTTGGGGTGCAACATGTATCCTATATCAATCTATTGATTTTCATGATTTCCACGTAATGCGATTGTAGGTCATATGTGTGAATGTGTGTAGGATTTCATTCTAGCATAACTTGTTAATGTGTTGGGATTTCATGTTTTTCATAGTGTTTCATGTATTTCATGTCGCATAAACATTAACGCAAGGCCTGGGGAATCAAAGATAGATATATTGGCTGACAACCCACTCAACTTGACCGCTTCTGGCGTTGGGTGTTTGAGACCTATTTCATATAGTCTAACCTTCGGGTTAGGGAATCCTTGTCATTGAGGGTTGTTTATGCATTATTTTCATGTTGTCATTTTATCTAGTATGTTGATATTTCATTTCATTCTAGATATGATACAATTCACATGTTTTCATTTTATATATCATGTTACATATTAAACCTGTGATTACTCACCAACTTTATAGTTGACCTTATATAATACATGTTGCAGGAAATAATGACGTTTGATCCAAGTTGCTCCACTTAGGTGTCCAAAACACGAAATATCTTGTTATGCATGCTTAGTTTAGAAATTGCCCTTTTATGCTTACTTTGCCTTAGTTAGAACGTGTCTTACACTTATTCATACACTTCACACTATCTTCCGAATTCAAGCTTAGCACTTAGCACACATACATACACGAAATCTTAAGGCTTCCTAGCCTTTTTCCTTAGTGATGGTACCTTACGTACCATTTTAGGGTCTTGTTTTGATTTTCAAATTTCGTCGGAGTTAGATTCTTTGTAATGGACATGTAGTAACTGGAAGGGTGAAAGCACCGGCAGTTGGGGTCTCTGTCTAAGGTAAGTGTTGCGTATATATTCGAACCTACCTTCAGACCTGGATACTTACCTAGGACGCCCTGATGAGAGTGCTGTAGCCTATTTGGCCAAAACATGTCGTAAAAACATTGCTAGGAACCATATTAACTCTGATTAGTCATATGTGGTAGTTTCCCAATCGGGAAATGAGAACCATTCCATATGTTTTAACCAAGTCAACGTGATTTCATGTTTATATGCAATTTTATTTTTGATTCCCAAGTTATGACATTCCAATGCTTCACAATTCCATAATATTTCACGATTTATGACACTCGACTATTATGATTTTCAATATTGCTTACAATTCCATGATTTATATGGCATCATTATTTTCACTATTTGGTTTCCGCTTTCCATCATTTACAATAGTCTACCCTCGAATTTATCACATGAATGTTCCCTGTTTTACTTGTCTCACCAATCTCTCCCTTTCCATTTCAGCATGTCTGATCCTCGCAATGGTGCTGGTCTTCGAAGCTCTGGCGCTAAGTTGGCTGCCCAAATCGTCAAGCAAATGGCGGCAGTCATCCCGAATATGATGGTGCAAATCCATCAAAACCTTGGTGCCACCCCCGTCAACCCTGTCAACCAAGTCGCTGCTCCTCCCACTTGCAACTTCAAATATTTAAATTCCTGCAGCCCGCCCAAGTTCTCTGGCTCTGAGGGCGCCACTGGCCTACTACAGTGGTTCGAAGGAATCGAAAACACTTTCATCAACATCGATTTCCCTGAAAACCTCAAGGTGCATCATGCCACCAGTGTCTTCCAAAAAAGGGCACTTGCCTGGTGGAACAGGGAGAAACACGCCCGTGGGACAGATGCTGCAATGGATTTGCCCTGGACTGAGCTGAAATATCTAATGAAGAAGATGTTTTGTCCCGCAAGTGAGCTTCATGAACTTGCAAATGAATTCTAAGTCCTCAAGCAGGATAGCAGTGAAAATCAGGCTTATAATGACCGTTTCGATGACCTTGCTGAATTGGTCCCTCACCTTGTCACTCCTGTGTCTGTGGCTATTGAAATGTACGTCAAGGGTTTGCCCATGCAGATCCAAGACACCGTTTGGGGACGTGGCCCCAAGACTCTTTTGGAAGCCAAACAACTAGCCGCTACCCTGACTGATAATCATGTCAAGAATGGCACTTTGACTCGTAAGGGCACCAAGAAAAACTTTGAAAAGACTTCTGACAAAGCTACGACTGAACTAAGCAAGGAGGTCAAGGCCGAGTCTTCCAAGTCTAACAAGAAGAAGAGGAAGTCTGGTAGCCAGAACTTCGCAGTGACAACAACCCCTGCCGTCCCTGCTGTGCCCATTAACCAATTTGCTTCAGCCCCTCCAGCCAAGAAGCCTTACACCGGGGCTTTCCCATTGTGCAACACATGTCAACGCTATCACCCTGCAAGCTCTTCTTGTAGGAAATGCTTCAACTGTGGTCGTTTTGGCCATTTTCCTAACACCTGCCATTTTTCAGCTCGAGCACAGCCACTAAATGCTCAGCCTATAAATGTTCAGCCTGCTAATACACAACCCATCAATCAACCTGTCATCCAGCCCATGGCTCAACCTGCCGCAATCATGTCTAGGGCTCCTGCTTGCTATAATTGTGGAAATCCTGGCCATCTCCGCATTGCATGCCCTTACTTGGCTAATGCCAATGGTCCTGCCAACAATGCCAACCGTGGGGCTCCTCATGCGAGAACCCAAGGTGCTCGTGGTTGTACCTTCAACATCAACACCAACCAAGCCCAGACCAATCCTGAAGTGGTGAACGGTACGTTTCTCATTAATAATCATTACGCTTCTATATTGTTTGATACGAGTGTGGATAGGAGTTTTGTGTCCTTAGATTTTGAGCCTCTGCTTGCTCGTGCCCATTCTGGTCTTGACGTCCCAATATCAGTCGAAGTAGCTGATGGAGAGTCTATCTCAATCAACTCTATCATCCGTGATTGCGCGATTCATTTTCATGAGCACTCATTTCCCATCGATTTGATTCCAATGCATCTTAGTAGCTTCGATATCATAGTAGGCATGGATTGGTTGTCTCGTCACCATGCTGAAGTCCTTTGCTTTGAAAAGACTATTCGTATTCCTCGGCCTGATGGCCAAATTCTGTTAATCTATGGTGATAAACCCTCATGCGGGCTTAGACTTATGTCTTGTTGTAGAGGCTAGATTATGAGGCTTGTAATATTAAATAAGTTGGGCTGGGCTTAGAGGGTTTCATTAGAATCATAGGCTAGTTTGCTATTGTATTTAGGCTAGTTTATGATTGGGTTTGGGTTTTCTATTGGGTTTATGATCCACAAGGGGCCCAATAGTAAACCCATTGGGTACCTATATAAACCCTTATGTTTATGATCAATGTAAGCTTTGATATTAGAGATTACGATTTCTGCTTTCTTTGGTGTTTACGATCCGTGTTCATCAAGCTTCAAGATAGTAGTTGTTCTTCATTCAAGACTTCATCTTTTACTTAGATCTAGTCTATTCTTCTACTATTCTTCTTGAATCGATCTTATACGAGGATTCCGCACTCGTGTTTGATTAGATATCGTGTGTTTTAGGAGATCTCCGGACCTACAATTGGTATCAGAGCCAAGAATCTTAGATTCGAGGCTCTCACGATATAGATTCAAGCAGTTTTCTGGGTTTTAGTTCGTGCTTTTGAAGAATTCAAGGTTTTCTGGGTGATTACGATTTCTGCTGCTGCTGTTCTTCACGTTCACGATCGTTTTTCTGGGCTTTCTGGGTGTTTACGAGTTCATCGTTTGAAGATCTGCTGTGTTCTCGTGTTTACGACTTCAAGAAACCATTTTTATCGTGTTTACGACTCGGAAAAACGTGTTTACGACTGTACTTGGGTCGTGATCGTTGTTTACGACTTTGCTGAATCGTAATTGACGTTTACGATTTTGTGTTACTGGAATCTCGGAGTCGTAATCTGGGTTTACGATCCCTTCTTATCGTAATCGGTGTTTACAATTTTTGGAGTCGTAATCAGTATTCGTAATCAAGGTTTACGATTATAATTATCGGATTTGGAGTTTACGATTTTGGTTGGATCGTAATCTTGTGTTTACGATCGTAATCTTGTGGTTCTTATTGTAATCTCAGTTTTTGGACGCTTGGACATTAGTTTTAGGTTCCCTAAGCTTTCGTAATGGATTCGGTTGAGAACAAGGATGATTTCGCAGCTGAAGTTGACAATACTGAGATATGCCCCAATCCTACCTGTGCTCGTATAATTCCTGGACTTAGGCAAATCTGTAAAAATTTTCAGTCAGAATTGTTTGAGATAAAATGTGAAAGGAGTTCATTTAAGGGTAGATGGCAAAAGAATGAGGAGAAAGTAAAAGCACAGAAATTAGACATTGTGAAGTATCAAAAGCTGGCAACTGAGAAAACTCTCCTGTATGACAATGCTAAGTTAGAAATAGCTGAGCTTAGGAAGCAGGTAGATGAGCTCACACATAAGAACAATGAGTTGCAAGTGAAACTGGATATGAATCAAATGAGAGGCAAAAGGATGTTGGATGCTGGAAAGGAATTGTCACTTGCTGTTGTAACTGGACAAGTTGGGAAAGATAAAACGGGGTTTGGGTCAGAAAAGTCTGATAAGTCTCTGTGTACAAACAACATCATTCCTCCACCAGTTCCCAGAGACATTGTAGGAATACTTCTTAGTGAGGATCAAGTTGAACGAACCAAATTTGATTATAAAGAAGCTGCTCCTCCTATTGATAGTGTCTTGGTTGGAACTACACCAATGACTCAAGAAGAAATTGACAATGAGACAAAAATGACTTATGGTGAAGGGAGAGTAAAGGATATATCAGACAATGATGCTGAGTGCCAGAAATATGACAGTTGTCACAACTCTAAGTCTGATGAAGCTGGGATAGAGTTGAAACCATACCCTAAAATTGAAACCCCATGCTTCAAAGTAATTGACGAAGTTAAAAGGGAAAAGGTGATCTTGACGACACGGCCTGAGGGGAAGATGTTTATGACATCTGGATCAATGTTTGACCAAGAACCAGATGTAGGATATGAACTACCATCCTTCTCCTCCAAGTTCAAGGGAATAACTGATGGCATAATAAGTAAAGCTGAAGTTGAGAGGCCAAAGATCACCATCAAGCATCCAAGCATGAAACCAACAGCTGGAGTGAAGAATGAAAAACTCAAGGGAGTAGTTGTGTCTCCCATTTCTTCAGTTGGATCATGCAGTTGCCGCTGTAATTGCAAGAATGATGCTTCAACATCAGAAAATCCAGAGAGCACAAAGACGATGAGGACAGGTTCTACTCAGGCTTCAAGGAACCAGCAGAAAGTCAAATCTGGAGCTGCAGACAAGGCAACGAAGCAGACACAAGGCAAACCAGCTCCATATCAGCCACCAAAGTCAAATGGGTACACGTCTGACTTCTATCTAAAGAAGCAGACTTGCTTTAATTGTGCCATCGCTGGTCATATTGCTAGGAACTGTCTCTATCGCCCCTATGAACCCTATTTTCCGAAAAGTCAAAGGGTTTCATCTCAGGAGTCTGTAAAGTCTAAGCCAATGATGGTGAAAACACCTAAGGCAAGGAAGACTGTTGCTCCTAAGGTTAAACCCTCTGATCAACATTGGGGCGCTGCCAAAGCTGAAAGCAAATCTTTAAATCAAAACAACAGCTTTCCAAGTTGCCAAAATTTCCAAAAACAGGTGCATAAACCATTTTCAAAACAAACAAAGTCTGAAAAAAACAAGGTTACCCCTCCCAAGGTAACTAAAACTGTTTTCAAAAATGATTCTAAAATGCAGAAGGTTGAAATACCTAAAGTCACAACTCAAAAGGTGACTAAAACAAAAACTGTTTTGAAAAGTGAATCTAAAACGAAGAAGGTTGAAATACCTAAGGTCACAACTCCAAAGGTGACTAAAACAAATGTTAAATCACCTGGAATTTGGAAACCAAAAATCAAGGCAGCTCCATCCCAACTTCCTGATTTTTCAAAGGGGATGTTCTTACAAGAAGTATCCTTTATTGATTCCTCAGGTGTACCCAGAAAAACAATGGCCTGGGTACCAATGGCTAACTAATCTCTCATTCTGTGCAGGAACGATCAAGGAGGATTATCACTAACATTTTTATTACTAATTTGTTTGTTGATAAGTGATTGTTCAAGGCACAGTTTAGGAGACGTATCTTCATGTCATGTCAAGTAATCTATAAATGGAAGGTATGTCTCATTGAGAGGTAAAAGGTCAAAATCAGCATGAAAGGTACTGTTCTTAACTTGGTTATCTGTTTGATGAAGTGGCAAAGGATGTTTTGAGTCAAACCAAATTTCCTAAAATTTTCACTTGGTGATTGATTGTTGAAGTGTTTGACTTCAAATGCAATGAAGTGTGCATGTCATGAAACCCAATTTTGTCAAAATTTTCAAATCAATACTTTGAAAGTTAGCTTGGCCAGATGTCTGCAAAATTTTTGTGTTTTTGTTTTTTTAAGTGTGTTTGTGTTTTTTTGTTTAAAAAAAAAATTATGTTCACAAAATTGTGACATTAAAAATCAAAAAGCAAGGGGAAGAAATGTAAAGATGAAGAAAAAGTTGACCCCTCAAAAATAGTGTGCTTTTCAATTTTTAATTGTTTGTGTCTTGTTTTTGAGAAGTTTAAGGGAAGTAAAATGAATGTTCGGGTTGGAGATGGCTGACACGCGTAAGGCGGAAGTGAAAGGCAAGCTCCACGGTGATATGCTCGGTAGGCTCGACCTAAACTTATAACCTCCAATGAAAGTGCAGTGAACTTAAAAGATATATATGTTTAGTTTCCCATCCCAGGTTGCATGGTTTAAAAGACTGAGTCCCGGCAAAAATGGGTTGAGAGTGGTAATTACCTAGTATTCACTCTCTCACACGCCATGTCTCTGCTGTCATGACTACACCACATAATAAAAAAAGAAAAGAAAAAGAAAAGAAAAAGGAATGAAAAAGAAATGAAAAAAAAATGAAAAAGAAAAGAAAATGAAAAAAAAATCACTCAGTTGGTCTTCTATGCGTGCTTAACGGCCGACCTGATCACCAACTGATGGTTAATGAAAATAAGTGGTAGTCATAGCTGTGGTGCATGGTTTCTTAAGTTGGGGGTTTGTGAATCCTCAATAAACTCTGAGGTTGGGTAGGTTTTGCTGTGTTCGTTTGGGTGTGGGGATAATTAAACATGACGGTAATAATGTACTATATTAAGCATGACGCATTCAGTTGGGATTAAACGGGTTTGAGTTTAAAGCGGACAAACATACCGGCAATCACCTGGACTAGTTGAGTAACTGAAGCTGAAAAGGGTTCCTCAGTCAGATTCATATGGTTTGATCCCTTGTAAACTTTCTCATGTTTGATATTGGTAAGTAGTTGTTTATTTTTATCTTTCGTGTGTGAGTCGTTAAGTTCTTTTTGGTGAGTTTTCGTCTTGGCCAGGTTGATTTGAGAAGTCAAAATGTGTTTTTCATGGGTTATAATGCATGACAATATGCCCCCGACAGATCTTGACAAATTTTTAGGGAAAGGAGTATGGGATAATAAGTATTATCCGAAGGGAACTCGAGGATGATACTTATTATCTAATGGAAAAGACTTCCTCCGTCAGATCTTGACAAATTTTTAGGGGAAGGAGGGAGGATAATAAGTATTATCCGAAGGGAGCTCGAGGATGATACTTATTATCTAATGAAAAGACTTCCATAATACATAGTATCCGAAGGGAACTCGAGGATAATATGTATTATCTCAGGGGAAGTCCTTAGCTAAGGGGAAGAAATCAGCTAAGGGGAAGTCTTTAGAGGTCTTGGGTTCAGGGGAATTTTTATAGAAAACCCGTAATCTATATTAGGGTTTTTGGTTAAAATTATGTTAATTTGAATCAACTGAACAGATGATAATTACCTCCTAACCCAAAGACCGATCATCAAATGTCTGGTGGAGTATATTTTTTTCAAATGTGTGTCAGACAGGTTGATGATAGAAAGATGTTGTTACTGCTCAAGTTAAAGAACCAGCCGGACAAGACTTCCATCTGAATAAGCAACTGTTCAGGGAAAGTTGCTGGTGTCTTTACAAGTTTCCAAAAGCTTCAAAAGAGCTTCAAAGAAGATGTTCACGTGTTTAGGGGAAGCTGAAGATTTTCAAGTCAATCTTTGAAAAAGAAAATGATACAGAGAGCAGTCAGAGTTCATGAAGTTTGAAGTTTAACAATCAAGTTCTTCACAGTTAGAGGTTTTTCAAAATTTAACCTCTAATTGTTTTGGAGATTCAAGACAGTTACCGAAGATTCAGCAAGAACCAGTTCTTTCAAGAAGCAAGTCAATGAGAGTCCTCCATTTCATTGCTTGTTCATTTCAAGAAGTTCAAGCTGATGCTGATCAAGAGGAAGTCCCAAGAGCCAGTCATGAAACCCTCTCGAGGATTTCTGCGGAAAGAATCTTTATCAACATCTTTGCCAGCCAGTCAACAAGAAGAATGTCAAAGATTGAAGACATTTAATATCACAAGCCTAGGGGAAGATTGTAGAGGCTAGATTATGAGGCTTGTAATATTAAATAAGTTAGGTTGGGCTTAGAGGGTTTCATTAGAATCATAGGCTAGTTTGCTATTGTATTTAGGCTAGTTTATGATTGGGTTTGGGTTTTCTATTGGGTTTATGATCCACAAGGGGCCCAATAGTAAACCCATTGGGTACCTATATAAACCCTTATGTTTATGATCAATGTAAGCTTTGATATTAGAGATTACGATTTCTGCCTTCTTTGGTGTTTACGATCCGTGTTCATCAAGCTTCAAGATAGTAGTTGTTCTTCATTCAAGACTTCATCTTTTACTTAGATCTAGTCTATTCTTCTACTATTCTTCTTGAATCGATCTTATACGAGGATTCCGCACTCGTGTTTGATTAGATATCGTGTGTTTTAGGAGATCTACGGACCTACACTTGTACCTAAGCCCGAAACTGATCTCTCTTTCTAGTTTACGATTACGATCGTAAACTCCCTTGCTTTCTCTCTCTAAAATAATAATCTCAAGGGTTGACAAATGAGGAGGTCTAGTGGGGTATATATAGTCCCCCATTGGGTTTACTATTAGGCCCCTTGTGGATCATAAACCCAATAGTAAACCCAAGCCCAACCATAAACTAGCCTATGATTCTAATGAAAGCTTCTAAGCCCAGCCCAACTAATTTAATATCATAAGCCTCATAATCTAGCCTCTACAATCTTCCCCTAGGCTTATGAAATTAAATATCTTCAATCTTTGAAATTCTTCTTCTTGACTGGCTGGAAAAGATGTTGATGAAGATTCTTTCCGCATAAATCTTCAATGGGTTTCATGACGGGCACTTGGGACTTCCTCTTGATCAGCATCAGCTCGAACTTCTTGAAATGAACAAGTTAATGAGATGGAGGATTCTCATTGACTTGCTTCTTTTGAAAGAACTGGTTCTTGCTGAATCTTCGGTAACTGTCTTGAATCTCCAAAAACTAGAGGGTAAAATTTTGAAAACCTCTAACTGTGAAGAACTTGATTGTTGATCTTCAAACTTAATGATTTCTGACTGCTCTCTGTATCATTTTCTTTATCAAAGATTGACTTGAAATCTTCAGCTTCCCCTAAACTTGTGAGCATTTTCTTTGAAAGACTTTTGAAGCTTTTGGAAACTTGTAAAGACACCAACAACTTCCCCTGAATAGTTGCTTTTCAGATGGAAGTCTTGTCCGACTGGTTCTTTAACTTGAGCAGTAGCAACATCATCAACATTTTTCTCTCATCAACCCGTCTAAAACATACTAGAAAAAATATACTCCACCAGACATTTGATGACTGGTCTTTGGGTTAGAAGGTAATTATCATCTGTTCAGTTGATTCAAATTAACATAATATTAACCAAAACCCCTAATATAGATTACGGGTTTTCTATAAAACTACCCCTAAACCCAAAGACCTCTAAAGACTTCCCCTTAGCTGATAACTTCCCCTCATCTAAGGACTTCCCATGATATAATACATATTATCTTCGAGTTCCCTTCAGATATTATGTATTATGGAAGTCTTTTCATTAGATAATAAGTATCATCCTCGGGTTCCCTTCAGATAATAATTATTATACTCCCTCCTTCCAAGACCTCTAAATACTTCCTCTTAGCTGATTACTTCCCGTTAGCTAAGGACTTCCCCTGAGATAATACATATTATCTTCGAGTTCCCTTCAGATACTATGTATTATGGAAGTCTTTTCATTAGATAATAAGTATCATCCTCGAGTTCCCTTCGTAGAATACTTATTATCCCATCTCCTTCCCCTAAAAATTTGTCAAGATCTGCAGGGGCATACTGTCATGCATCAAAACCCATGAAATCACATTTTTGACTTCTCCAATTAACCTGGCCAAGACGTAAACACAACCAAAAAGAACTTAAAGACTCACACAAGAAAGATAAAAATAAACAAATACTTACCAATATCAAACATGAGAAAGTTTACAAGGGATCAAACCGTATAAATCTGACTAAGGAACCCTTTTCAGCTTCAGTTACTCGACTAGTCCAAGTGATTGCTGGTATGTTTGTCTTTAAACTCAGGCCGTTCAAACCCAACCAAATGCATCATGCTTAAAAGATTACTAATTACCAGCATGTTTAATCGTCCCCACACCCAATTGTACATAGCAAGACCTACCCAACCTCAGAGTTTATTGAGGATTCACAAACCCCCAACTTGAGGAACCATGGAACACCGTTATGACTACCACTTATTTCATTAATCATCAGTCGGTGATCAGGTCGGCCGCATAAGCACGCAAAGAAAACAAAACTGAATGATTATTTTATTTTATTTTATTTTTTTTCTTTTTCATTTCTTTTTTTTTCATTTCTTTTTCTTTTTTTTTTCTTTTCTTTTCATTATGTGGTATAGTCATAACAGCAGAAAAATGACGTGTGAGAGAGTGAATACTAGGTATAATTACCACTTATTTCATTAATCATGAATCGGTGATCAGGTCGGCCGCATAAGCACGCAAAGAAGACTAAATTTACTATAGAAATGAGGACGAAGAAGAATAAGGATGAAAAACCTGGTCTTTGCACACAAGAGAGTAAAATTTTGAAAACCTAGAGGGTAAAATTTTAAAGTAAGAAAGAACTGGTTCTTTCTGAATCTTCGGTAACTGTCTTGAATCTCCAAAAACTAGAGGGTAAAATTTTGAAAACCTCTAACTGTGAAGAACTTGATTGTTGATCTTCAAACTTAATGATCTCTGACTACTCTCTGTATCATTTTCTTTATCAAAGATTGACTTGAAATCTTCAGCTTCCCCTAAACTTGTGAGCATTTTCTTTGAAAGACTTTTGAAGCTTTTGGAAACTTGTAAAGACACCAACAACTTCCCCTGAACAGTTGCTTTTCAGATGGAAGTCTTGTCCGGCTGGTTCTTTAACTTGAGCAGTAGCAAGATCAGCAACATCTTTCTCTCATCAACCTGTCTAACACATACTTGAAAAAATATACTCCACCAGACATTTGATGACTGGTCTTTGGGTTAAAAGGTAATTATCATCTGTTCAGTTGATTCAAATTAACATAATTTTAACCAAAAATCTTAATATAGATTACGGGTTTTCTATAAAACTTCCCCTGAACCCAAAGACCTCTAAAGACTTCCCCTTAGCTATTAACTTCCCCTCATCTAAGGACTTCCCATGATATAATACATATTATCTTCGCGTTCCCTTCAGATATTATGTATTATGGAAGTCTTTTCATTAGATAATAAGTATCATCCTCGGGTTCCCTTCGGATAATACTTATTATACTCCCTCCTTCCAAGACCTCTAATGTCACACCCCCAAAAATTCCACGCGCGATAACCCGCCGCAGGGAGCGTGACAAACCAGGATCGCTGTCCATTAGTTACACCAAACGACCAATAATTAATAAAACGTTACATGTTTCATTATAATATAAAATCAGAGTTTTACAAATGCGGAAACGTAAATAAAATAAAAGTACTTATGTAAAATCTTTGTCACTCAAGGTGACGTGGCTTGTTCAAGACATTAAAAGGGTTTTCAAATACTCATGCGTGCGTACTCGTGATACTCGAACATCCGCAACCTGAGAAATAACATGCTAAAAAGTGTCAACACAAAGGTTGGTGAGTTCACAGGTTTATCAGTTCAAATACAGTTCCAGTTTAAAAGTAGTGCAACTGTTCAAAAACAGTTCAAGTTGAAAGTAGTGCAACTGTTCAAAAACAGTTCAAGTTGAGTTTAAGATTGACTGTTCAACAACAGTAAAGTTGTAAGAGCATAATCACTAATATATATCAGATAGCTAGCTAGGCTATATACATGAAACTTTGCACGTGATGGTCACCGAAGCTGACAGTTGTTTATAGTTTGCCTTGTTACGTTGAGGACGAATATAACACCCGTTCGATATCCAATCGTGCCAGAGCGACTGACCCGGGTGGGGTTTGTCAAACCCAGTAGTACTACAATATATTTCCCGCTATCATCACCAAATACTAACGGTACCATGAGAAGGACTTTGTTGTCTAGTGTGCCTCAGTAATCAGTAATCGTGTGATATATAAAAGTCTAATTATCTCAGTTGTATAAATCATGCATGTTAATCTCCCCCAACAGGATTTAAAACAGTAAAATGGGGCCGTGAAACTCACCTTCGGGTGCACAGCAATTCCAGATAAATAATAACAGCAAGTAGCAACTAGCAGGCCTTGCGTACTCTACCAAACACCTAACGAGCATATATACATAAGTGTGTGTATAGAATACTAACAATACATCCTAGACGAGGGTGTTTGACCATTATGCACATGACTCGATGTGTGTGTCAGTTCCAGATTCGACGAGTGATAATGACAATCAACCCAAATTAACCATCAATGTTGATTATTTCATTTATGTTCGAGTTATCGGAAAAATTGTTTTATTATACATTGGAAAAACCCAGAAATACACACGCTTATATCTAGAGTACATATATGTTTTGCACATTCCAAAATATGTTCATATATATACACTTTTCTCTAGTTGATGTAGAAATATCGATAAGTTAATTAGACGGGTAAAAATAATTCTAGTTAACCATATGACCAAAAACCATACATATATTAACAAACATATATACACGTAAATGATTTGTAAGCAACCTTTAAAGAACAAGTAAACGGATTAAAACACTAAATTTAATCTTTAGAAATCCATGATACAAGGTTTAATCCAAAAACGACGTATTTGACGCTCACGGGGCTTGGAACACGTTCGAAATGGATCGGGGTTCGAATACATGGAAATGGTAGTAACAACAACCACTAAAAAAAAATTTAAAAAGATATGTAGATGACAAGGGTCGAACCCACGACCAATCTGTCACCAACCAAGCTCCAACCATTGGGACAACTTATGTTATTTGATAAAAACCGATCTGGAAATCTTTTATATTAACAACTTGGTGTAAGTTCGAATTACAGAAAATAAAAAAGGAAGAAAAGAAGATGCGGGGTCTCGAACCCAGGACCTCCTGATCCGAAGTGAAGCTTTAAACCATCTGGACAACCCAACCTTATGTCCATAACCCGACAAACAAGTTATATAACACTACGATGGGTCGAGTGTCTTCTTCCCCACTAAAACCCTACGTGCACCCGACGCCATTGATGAGCATAAACAAAACCACAGAAATCCAGGTGAACCATGGTTGCTAAAAATCGAATACAAGGTGGGTTTAGAAATACCTCATACGTAAAAGAAAACGAGGTCCGAACTCGAGACGATAGCGATGAAACCCGATCTCGGAATGAATCCGTGATGGTCCTTGCCGGAGATGCGTCCTTCGTGGTCGCCGACCAGGGAGTAGCCCCATAAGGCAAGCGAACAGAGATGAAGCTGTGGTGAGCGATGGATGAAACCTGGTGGGGTGCGTTAACATGAACATGGAAGTAGTAATCGGGGTGGTGTTCGGTTTTCTTTCTAGTGGTTTACGAGAGGGTTTGGAGTGTTGATGCTCGAATGATTGGAAGGGATTGTTAACACCTGAAGGTTGTAACGTAACTGATGCCTTAATCGTGCGAGTAAAAACTTCGGTTATCACCATGGACGGTCGCCGGATTGGTTTGAACGGATGTCGGTTACAAATATTGAAACTTAAAATGAGATTGCTAAATTGGCAAAAATGGTCCCTCTGATTATTATACTTAAGAGATTCGAATTTGGATAATTACCAGTTGAGTCCCTCCGGGTTTAGTTAAATAAACAAGTTCTCGAAATTGCAGAATAGGACCCTCAAAGTTTAGGAATGCTAACGAACTCTTTAACGGAGTTAACAGAAATAACTTACTGATGAATACACGTGTATATGTCAAAACATATTTAACGCGTAACGTTTTATAAAATATAATCCTCGATTCGTCACATAGAATCATGAATATAAATTCATAAATATATATTTTTGAGTTCACATAAAATAATAAACATGAAATCATAACGACACGTGTGTAACTTACATAAAATCATAAAACGTAATGTGCACACACACACATATATATATATATATATATATATATATATATATATATATATATATATATATATATATATATATCACATAAAATCATAAGTTCAATTGCCACATAAATTACAAAATGTTCACATGAAATCATAACGTATGATTTACATAAAATCATAGAATGCACAACGTCTAGACTTAAGTGCATGTTTGCGAAGTGATGGTTATACAAAACCCTAATTTCTAAGGTCAACATAGTCAACACGTAAATGCTCAGATAACATTTATAACGATTTAGGTTTAGGTAAAATCAGAAAAAAATCTGAAAAGACGGATTGTCACAGTATCCCCTCGTTGAAGAATTTTCGTCCCGAAAATTGAATAACGTGGTTAACAAGTTGGTCACAAAAGAAAGATTTTTTTTTTCAGTCATCACATCATCCCCTTGTTGATAGAATTTCGTCCCGAAATTTAAATCCGTGACTATTGTTTGAAGAGTCGAATTGACAGTAACGTATCAAAAGAACTCAAGTTTCCTACTCCCGAAGAAGTGATGCATGTTATGATCAAGAATATGTACCCAATGTTGAGGAGATGTTAAATGTTTAGAGTTTTTTGAAAGGAATTTGAATGGAAAGTATAGAAAATGATTTTGTTATCAGGTTCTCTTAAAAGAAGAGTTGAACAAATGTACTATAGGAATCGTGTTGCGTGACCTAGGCCGAATAGAGTGACATAGGTATCTGAAATCAAAATTTCAATACGAAGAAGAATCATAATACATATGAATAGTCTCCAGCTATTGTACTCAATACAGGGAGTGAGATTCCCATCTCGTGTCTCATTTTCAGTGGAGGCGTTCGCATTCGTCAATAACCTAGGTGAATCGAAGAGAAGGGAATTTGAGTACGAGAAAATAACTAGTGTGCATAAAGTCAATCGGTGTTTGTTTAATAGTCCCACTGTCTAACAAAAACGTGAACGTCTGAATTTGCCCACTAACTAGCATACACAAGAATAATCAAGTTAACATAGGAACCCATTGGTTGATTTAGTACTTTATGGAGTTATGAACAACTAAGTTCACATGATTCATAATAACATTGAAATTCGAAATTCACATTTCATGCATTAACGGTTCGGTTAGCATACTAGTTTCTACGGATATTTCTTTTAAAAGTTGATGCGGTCAAAGCGTACTAGCATGCAATCTATCATGAAGATTTACCATACAATGCATAAAATTGTCCCAACACCTTTTATACTAGCATACGACCCTAACATGACATATCTCTAGCATATAAGTTCACAAACTAACCAACACAACCCATACGGTTCAAAGTTGACGGGGCAACTTCACACAGTCTTGTCATTCCCACCGAGGTAGAAGACTTAGGACCTTGTATGGTGTATGGTTTTCATACTCAATCAAGTTAATACATTCAGAACATGTCATATTTTGGTTCCTAACACGTTTTCTACGCATAACTAATCATGCAATTCTACGCAACTTGTGTTTAAACCAGCACTTCAATGATTGATCAATTTATATATACCCTAAACACATGATTAGATTCTCAAATTTTAGCATGTATAAACACATATGTTTTATAGACATTTCTCATGAGAAGATCAGAAGCAAACAAATTATTTATCATGGTTAAAATGATTCAACAGTTGCTAACATGCTAAAATATAACTGGTAGCACACCGATTTTGTGACAAAAGGACTGAGGTCTAAAGAGAAATCCAATCAAGAGTCCATTGTCATTTAAAAGGTAACACATAGCGGTTTGTTTTAGAAAAGACTCACCCAATTCTGTTAAGAATTATTCAAGAAATCACATAGACAATTAGATTCAAATCCAAGTTGGAGTTCAATAACATAAATCATATCATCATGCACATTACCTTGCTAAAGAATCCAAAAATTTAGTGTGAAGATCCAACAAAAATAATAGTGTAACTAGGAGATAGCGAATATTGAAAAATCGTCTGCGGGATTATGCATGGCATCAAGCCTGAGAATAGCAAATAGAGAAATACTTCGTGAATTCGAGTAAGCGAAGGGATAACAAGCTTATGATAGTCGTAACTACACATCCCAAGAATGACATGTGAGTTTAAACTGGCACTGGTGAAGATACCAGCAAGGGTTATGCAAATAACGTAATGGATAGTATAGAATTCAGAGAGAACTGTATAGCGTGCTTGACAGGATTGGCAAGGAATTCGCGTAAATAGATATCGAAATGAACGTGTCAATGATCATACAATCCGATAGAATAAACATCTCGTTAGGGAAATCTTCATTGTCTAGACTCGCCAGTATGCCCAATCTCCTTGGTGTTAATACGTCATTCTTCCTTTCTTGTCAAAACATCGGTTCAAATGATTCTCAAAAGTAAGATAAAGTACGAAAGTGTTATAAAAGGGTGTCTACAAAACACGAAACATCAGGATGTTTAAAGGTGGCTTTGGCTTGGGTTTCCTGTGTATATGCGTCTTTGCTAGGGTTCAGTGCAGGTTTACCGCGGTTTAAAAGATCAAATCGGGTGTTCCATAGAAAAGGATCAGACCTATCACCTCAGTGAATGTCAGAGAGTTCATAGAATTCGCTTTAGAAAAGTTTTCTTCTAGACTCGGACAATTGAAAGCATGAAGTTTGATTATTTTGGGTATGTCTCTTTTGGTAGGAATACGTAAGGGATATCTGTAATCTCGAAGAAAGTAGCATTAAGCAGTTTTGTCGAGGACCTAGTCCCGTTAGATGGAGTTTCTCATGACGAGGCTCTTTGTCAATCCTTGGTCCGGTACTGGTCCCACATTCTACGTGCCACCAATGTTTATATATAGGGTGTACCACAGCTAACCCACCACACTACCAACACCTTAAAAGTGTACCAGCAACCCACCAGTACTAGACATTAGTCGAACCATGTTGGACATTTTTATCGAAAATAGAGTACGTCGAGCTTCTCCCAAATGTTGGAATGTAAGGAGGTGAGAGATTAAAACCTCTATACGATGCACAACAAAGGGTGTAAGAGTTTTCATTCACAATATGGGTAAGATGTGGTAAGGTTTACTATTCTAGTGAGGATCTTCGAGAGGTTTACACGCGCAATGTGAATATCATAACGCTTCGGACTTCAAGACGATCAAAATTTTAAACAGGCTATAAGGTTTAAGTTCAAACTGAGGTTTATTAATGAAAGTTTTATGAAAAGGATGATGAGGATTCGTGTATCAAGAATTTGTCGATAGTCGCTATGACAGGAGCGTTAATAAAAATATAAATGTATGGATATCTTGGTGTCCTCGATGGGTAAGAAGGGATAATACAGGTCGATATTACAATTAGCTATCGATAATAAGAAGTTACTGCGATTGAGGTACAAGGTAGTCTCATCATCAGTGGTGTGTAACTAGTAAAAAAAAAACTAACCAAAAGTGTTAAACCTTCCGGTTCAAAGCCTGAAAGCTCATCCAAGATATAAAAGGATTGCAAAAGCGCCAGAATCAGAAATTGTTAATGCGGACAACAATGAATCGCACAGGTTGAAAAGGTCAATCAGAATAGTCATTACGTTAGAACTGGAAATCATCAGTTTGAAAATCAGGGAAGCTTTTCACTAACATTAACCCCATTAGAGAGAAAAAAAAAACTATGTTTGTGGTGAGGTAAGCAGTTTGTACAATCGTGACGATGTTGTCGGCAACAAGTTTTGGTTCGCACAATAAAATCAGCAGTACGAATCCTCAGTGGGAACTTCACAAGAGTTTTCAGCCAAGGAACATGTTTCAGTGCTCGCTCAATTTATTTTAAATAATTCGTTCATCCAATTCGCTCATCTAACTATATCTAGGTATCCGTCCGGTGAATGCATGTCCAAGTTATCTCACGATCGTAAAGTTCCAGGGATTGATATGGTCGGTAAGATCGTAAAAATAGGATTATGATTTAGGATGAGTTCAAACCAGTCAAGGGTTTCATCGAGAGTGTTCGTATTTAAGGAAGACTGGTCATTGAAATTCACGAGTGTGATGGTGTCCTACCAGGACCAAGTTTTCATAATATGCTTCAAAAAGGTTCACGTATGGATTAGAATCCAATAGTAAAGGTGCAAAGTCAGGTGCGATAGCGTTTTCAAAGATAGATGACTCCGATCATTCGGTTGAGTTCCACATGTTCAACATACAATACCACGAGAAATTTTTTTTTTTACAGGAATTTGGTCCCAATACGACCATTGGCTTGCCTAGTAGGATTCTCCAGGATTTCCATATACTGCAAATTACATTTACGTGTGCACCCGTAACTGTGATTTACTTTATACGATCACCCTAGTTCCTCTTACTTTAGCTACCAGGTATGGTGTGGTCACTAACCCATGGTTATCTTGACCAGGTTTCTTAAAGAGACAAGTTTCAAGAGTAAAATGTTCGCTTTGATTGGAATGACCCACCCGAAGCCCGTCAACCAGAATTTTAGCTCAATAGGATTTGAATAGGGTTTATCACGCATACCGACTTGATCACAATCCGGTATATAAAGAGAAAACTTTAGTCGGCCCACCTCATGTACCATTGAGGTTATAAGAGTTGTTCCCAAGTTGTGCAACCTCGACGCACAATGCGATAGAAATGAGAAGAGGAAGATCTTAAAGATCAAGGCAAATGTGAAAAGATCTGGATAGCGAAGGTAGACATAAGTGTCCCCATAAGATTCCACTTGGATCCACACAATGCCGTTACTACTGAAGTTGAATGATCGCATTATTAACGCGTCATGATTACGTTCCCTGGACATGAGAGCTGAGCCATTTATGCAAGGTAGGTATAACAAGAACCTCCTAAGTTATGGGAAAGGTTTAAGGACCGGAAGAGGTATTACACCACCTTCCCTATGCAACATATGTCCATAATATGGGTACTACGCCCAGTTGTTCTATCCAGAATAATCCCAAGCCGCAAACGACTCGTCAAGGGTGAAGATGTGATTCTCTAATCTGATTCGACGTCTCGTCGTCCATAAATGTTAACCAAAAGGTATACGACTCAGAGCAGTTAAGGAAAACAACTCAAGAGTAACCGGCTCCTCGCCGTGAGTTTAAGGGGATTGGATGATGTAAACGGCATACCGTAAACCAGGTGCGTGTAGGAGCGAGTATCACGATGCATGAGAAAAATGTTTAAGTGCAACTAATGCAAAACAGTTACAGTCTAAGACGAATCTTAGTTCGCTGTAACCAATGGCTCTGATACCAATCTGTCACACCCCCAAAAATTCCACGCGCGATAACCCGCCGCAGGGAGCGTGACAAACCAGGATCGCTGTCCATTAGTTACACCAAACGACCAATAATTAATAAAACGTTACATGTTTCATTATAATATAAAATCAGAGTTTTACAAATGCGGAAACGTAAATAAAATAAAAGTACTTATGTAAAATCTTTGTCACTCAAGGTGACGTGGCTTGTTCAAGACATTAAAAGGGTTTTCAAATACTCATGCGTGCGTACTCGTGATACTCGAACATCCGCAACCTGAGAAATAACATGCTAAAAAGTGTCAACACAAAGGTTGGTGAGTTCACAGGTTTATCAGTTCAAATACAGTTCCAGTTTAAAAGTAGTGCAACTGTTCAAAAACAGTTCAAGTTGAAAGTAGTGCAACTGTTCAAAAACAGTTCAAGTTGAGTTTAAGATTGACTGTTCAACAACAGTAAAGTTGTAAGAGCATAATCACTAATATATATCAGATAGCTAGCTAGGCTATATACATGAAACTTTGCACGTGATGGTCACCGAAGCTGACAGTTGTTTATAGTTTGCCTTGTTACGTTGAGGACGAATATAACACCCGTTCGATATCCAATCGTGCCAGAGCGACTGACCCGGGTGGGGTTTGTCAAACCCAGTAGTACTACAATATATTTCCCGCTATCATCACCAAATACTAACGGTACCATGAGAAGGACTTTGTTGTCTAGTGTGCCTCAGTAATCAGTAATCGTGTGATATATAAAAGTCTAATTATCTCAGTTGTATAAATCATGCATGTTAATCTCCCCCAACAGGATTTAAAACAGTAAAATGGGGCCGTGAAACTCACCTTCGGGTGCACAGCAATTCCAGATAAATAATAACAGCAAGTAGCAACTAGCAGGCCTTGCGTACTCTACCAAACACCTAACGAGCATATATACATAAGTGTGTGTATAGAATACTAACAATACATCCTAGACGAGGGTGTTTGACCATTATGCACATGACTCGATGTGTGTGTCAGTTCCAGATTCGACGAGTGATAATGACAATCAACCCAAATTAACCATCAATGTTGATTATTTCATTTATGTTCGAGTTATCGGAAAAATTGTTTTATTATACATTGGAAAAACCCAGAAATACACACGCTTATATCTAGAGTACATATATGTTTTGCACATTCCAAAATATGTTCATATATATACACTTTTCTCTAGTTGATGTAGAAATATCGATAAGTTAATTAGACGGGTAAAAATAATTCTAGTTAACCATATGACCAAAAACCATACATATATTAACAAACATATATACACGTAAATGATTTGTAAGCAACCTTTAAAGAACAAGTAAACGGATTAAAACACTAAATTTAATCTTTAGAAATCCATGATACAAGGTTTAATCCAAAAACGACGTATTTGACGCTCACGGGGCTTGGAACACGTTCGAAATGGATCGGGGTTCGAATACATGGAAATGGTAGTAACAACAACCACTAAAAAAAAATTTAAAAAGATATGTAGATGACAAGGGTCGAACCCACGACCAATCTGTCACCAACCAAGCTCCAACCATTGGGACAACTTATGTTATTTGATAAAAACCGATCTGGAAATCTTTTATATTAACAACTTGGTGTAAGTTCGAATTACAGAAAATAAAAAAGGAAGAAAAGAAGATGCGGGGTCTCGAACCCAGGACCTCCTGATCCGAAGTGAAGCTTTAAACCATCTGGACAACCCAACCTTATGTCCATAACCCGACAAACAAGTTATATAACACTACGATGGGTCGAGTGTCTTCTTCCCCACTAAAACCCTACGTGCACCCGACGCCATTGATGAGCATAAACAAAACCACAGAAATCCAGGTGAACCATGGTTGCTAAAAATCGAATACAAGGTGGGTTTAGAAATACCTCATACGTAAAAGAAAACGAGGTCCGAACTCGAGACGATAGCGATGAAACCCGATCTCGGAATGAATCCGTGATGGTCCTTGCCGGAGATGCGTCCTTCGTGGTCGCCGACCAGGGAGTAGCCCCATAAGGCAAGCGAACAGAGATGAAGCTGTGGTGAGCGATGGATGAAACCTGGTGGGGTGCGTTAACATGAACATGGAAGTAGTAATCGGGGTGGTGTTCGGTTTTCTTTCTAGTGGTTTACGAGAGGGTTTGGAGTGTTGATGCTCGAATGATTGGAAGGGATTGTTAACACCTGAAGGTTGTAACGTAACTGATGCCTTAATCGTGCGAGTAAAAACTTCGGTTATCACCATGGACGGTCGCCGGATTGGTTTGAACGGATGTCGGTTACAAATATTGAAACTTAAAATGAGATTGCTAAATTGGCAAAAATGGTCCCTCTGATTATTATACTTAAGAGATTCGAATTTGGATAATTACCAGTTGAGTCCCTCCGGGTTTAGTTAAATAAACAAGTTCTCGAAATTGCAGAATAGGACCCTCAAAGTTTAGGAATGCTAACGAACTCTTTAACGGAGTTAACAGAAATAACTTACTGATGAATACACGTGTATATGTCAAAACATATTTAACGCGTAACGTTTTATAAAATATAATCCTCGATTCGTCACATAGAATCATGAATATAAATTCATAAATATATATTTTTGAGTTCACATAAAATAATAAACATGAAATCATAACGACACGTGTGTAACTTACATAAAATCATAAAACGTAATGTGCACACACATATATATATATATATATATATATATATATATATATATATATCACATAAAATCATAAGTTCAATTGCCACATAAATTACAAAATGTTCACATGAAATCATAACGTATGATTTACATAAAATCATAGAATGCACAACGTCTAGACTTAAGTGCATGTTTGCGAAGTGATGGTTATACAAAACCCTAATTTCTAAGGTCAACATAGTCAACACGTAAATGCTCAGATAACATTTATAACGATTTAGGTTTAGGTAAAATCAGAAAAAAATCTGAAAAGACGGATTGTCACATCTAAAGACTTCCCCTTAGCTGATTACTTCCCGTTAGCTAAGGACTTCCCCTGAGATAATACATATTAACTTCGAGTTCCCTTCAGATACTATGTATTATGGAAGTCTTTTCATTAGATAATAAGTATCATCCTCGAGTTCCCTTCGGTTAATACTTATTATCCCATCTCCTTCCCCTAAAAATTTGTCAAGATCTGCAGGGGCATACTGTCATGCATCAAAACCCATGAAAACACATTTTTGACTTCTCAAATTAACCTGGCCAAGACGTAAACACAACCAAAAAGAACTTAAAGACTCACACACGAAAGATAAAAATAAACAAATACTTACCAATATCAAACATGAGAAAGTTTACAAGGGATGAAACCGTATGAATCTGACTGAGGAACCCTTTTCAGCTTCATTTACTCGACTAGTCCAGGTGATTGCTGGCATGTTTGTCCGCCTTAAACTCAGACCCGTTCAAACCCAACCAAATGCATCATGCTTAAAAGATTACTAATTACCAGCATGTTTAATCGTCCCCACACCCAATTGTACATAGCAAAACCTACCCAACCTCAGAGTTTATTGAGGATTCACAAACCCCCAACTTGAGGAACCATGGAACACCGTTATGACTACCACTTATTTCATTAATCATCAGTCGGTGATCAGGTCGGCCGCATAAGCACGCAAAGAAAACAAAACTGAATGATTATTTTATTTTATTTTATTTTTTTTCTTTTTCATTTCTTTTTTTTTTCATTTCTTTTTCTTTTTTTTTCTTTTCTTTTCATTATGTGGTATAGTCATAACAGCAGAAAAATGACGTGTGAGAGAGTGAATACTAGGTATAATTACCACTTATTTCATTAATCATCAATCGGTGATCAGGTCGGCCGCATAAGCACGCAAAGAAGACTAAATTTACTATAGAAATGAGGACGAAGAAGAATAAGGATGAAAAACCTGGTCTTTGCACACAAGAGAGTAAAATTTTGAAAACCTAGAGGGTAAAATTTTAAAGTAAGAAAGAACTGGTTCTTTCTGAATCTTCGGTAACTGTCTTGAATCTCCAAAAACTAGAGGGTAAAATTTTGAAAACCTCTAACTGTGAAGAACTTGATTGTTGATCTTCAAACTTAATGATCTCTGACTACTCTCTGTATCATTTTCTTTATCAAAGATTGACTTGAAATCTTCAGCTTCCCCTAAACTTGTGAGCATTTTCTTTGAAAGACTTTTGAAGCTTTTGGAAACTTGTAAAGACACCAACAACTTCCCCTGAACAGTTGCTTTTCAGATGGAAGTCTTGTCCGGCTGGTTCTTTAACTTGAGCAGTAGCAAGATCAGCAACATCTTTCTCTCATCAACCTGTCTAACACATACTTGAAAAAATATACTCCACCAGACATTTGATGACTGGTCTTTGGGTTAAAAGGTAATTATCATCTGTTCAGTTGATTCAAATTAACATAATTTTAACCAAAAATCTTAATATAGATTACGGGTTTTCTATAAAACTTCCCCTGAACCCAAAGACCTCTAAAGACTTCCCCTTAGCTGTTAACTTCCCCTCATCTAAGGACTTCCCATGATATAATACATATTATCTTCGCGTTCCCTTCAGATATTATGTATTATGGAAGTCTTTTCATTAGATAATAAGTATCATCCTCGGGTTCCCTTCGGATAATACTTATTATACTCCCTCCTTCCAAGACCTCTAAAGACTTCCCCTTAGCTGATTACTTCCCGTTAGCTAAGGACTTCCCCTGAGATAATACATATTAACTTCGAGTTCCCTTCAGATACTATGTATTATGGAAGTCTTTTCATTAGATAATAAGTATCATCCTCGAGTTCCCTTCGGTTAATACTTATTATCCCATCTCCTTCCCCTAAAAATTTGTCAAGATCTGCAGGGGCATACTGTCATGCATCAAAACCCATGAAAACACATTTTTGACTTCTCAAATTAACCTGGCCAAGACGTAAACACAACCAAAAAGAACTTAAAGACTCACACACGAAAGATAAAAATAAACAAATACTTACCAATATCAAACATGAGAAAGTTTACAAGGGATGAAACCGTATGAATCTGACTGAGGAACCCTTTTCAGCTTCATTTACTCGACTAGTCCAGGTGATTGCTGGCATGTTTGTCCGCCTTAAACTCAGACCCGTTCAAACCCAACCAAATGCATCATGCTTAAAAGATTACTAATTACCAGCATGTTTAATCGTCCCCACACCCAATTGTACATAGCAAAACCTACCCAACCTCAGAGTTTATTGAGGATTCACAAACCCCCAACTTGAGGAACCATGCAACACCGTTATGACTACCACTTATTTTATTAATCATCAGTTGGTGATCAGGTCGACCGCATAAGCACGCAAAGAAGACCAAACTGAATGATTATTTTATTTTATTTTCTTTTCCTTTTCTTTTTCATTTCTTTTTTTTTCATTTCTTTTTCATTTCTTTTTCTTTTCTTTTTCTTTTCTATTCATTATGTGGTATAGTCATAACAGTAGAAAAATGGCGTGTGAGAGAGTGAATACTAGGTATAATTACCACTTATTACATTAATCATCAATCGGTGATCAGGTCGGCCGCATAAGCACGCAAAGAAGACCAAACTTACTATAGAAATGAGGACGAAGAAAAGTAAAGATGAAAAACCTGATCTTTGCACACAAGAGAGTAAAATTTTGAAAACCTAGAGGGTAAAATTTTGAAATAAGAAAGAACTGGTTCTTGCTGAATCTTCGGTAACTGTCTTGAATATCCAAAAACTAGAGGGTAAAATTTTGAAAACCTCTAACTGTGAAGAACTTGATTGTTGATCTTCAAACTTAATGATCTCTGACTGCTCTCTGTATCATTTTCTTTATCAAAGATTGACTTGAAATCTTCAGCTTCCCCTAAACTTGTGAGCATTTTCTTTGAAAGACTTTTGAAGCTTTTGGAAACTTGTAAAGACACCAACAACTTCCCCTGAACAGTTGCTTTTCAGATGGAAGTCTTGTCCGGCTGGTTCTTTAACTTGAGCAGTAGCAAGATCAGCAACATCTTTCTCTCATCAACCTGTCTAACACATACTTGAAAAAATATACTCCACCAGACATTTGATGACTGGTCTTTGGGTTAGAAGGTAATTATCATCTGTTCAGTTGATTCAAATTAACATTATTTTAACCAAAAATCTTAATATAGATTACGGGTTTTATATAAAAGTTCCCCTGAACCCAAAGACCTCTAAAGAATTCCCTTAGCTGATAACTTCCCCTTATCTAAGGACTTCCCATGATATAATACATATTATCTTCGAGTTCCCTTCAGATATTATGTATTATGGAAGTCTTTTCATTAGATAATAAGTATCATCCTCGGGTTCCCTTCGGATAATACTTATTATACTCCCTCCTTCCAAGACCTCTAAAGACTTCCCCTTAGCTGATTACTTCCCGTTAGCTAAGGACTTCCCCTGAGATAATACATATTAACTTCGAGTTCCCTTCAGATACTATGTATTATGGAAGTCTTTTCATTAGATAATAAGTATCATCCTCGAGTTCCCTTCGGTTAATACTTATTATCCCATCTCCTTCCCCTAAAAATTTGTCAAGATCTGCAGGGGCATACTGTCATGCATCAAAACCCATGAAAACACATTTTTGACTTCTCAACTTAACCTGGCCAAGACGTAAACACAACCAAAAAGAACTTAAAGACTCACACACGAAAGATAAAAATAAACAAATACTTACCAATATCAAACATGAGAAAGTTTACAAGGGATGAAACCGTATGAATCTGACTGAGGAACCCTTTTCAGCTTCAGTTACTCGACTAGTCCAGGTGATTGCTGGTATGTTTGTCCGCTTTAAACTCAGACCCGTTCAAACCCAACCAAATGCATCATGCTTAAAAGATTACTAATTACCAGCATGTTTAATCGTCCCCACACCCAATTGTACATAGCAAAACCTACCCAACCTCAGAGTTTATTGAGGATTCACAAACCCCCAACTTGAGGAACCATGCAACACCGTTATGACTACCACTTATTTTATTAATCATCAGTCGGTGATCAGGTCAACCGCATAAGCACGCAAAGAAGACCAAACTGAATGATTATTTTATTTAATTTTCTTTTTCTTTTCTTTTTCATTTCTTTTTTTTTTCATTTCTTTTTCTTTTCTTTTTCTTTTCTATTCATTATGTGGTATAGTCATAACAGTAGAAAAATGGCGTGTGAGAGAGTGAATACTAGGTATAATTACCACTTATTACATTAATCATCAATCGGTGATCATGTCGGCCGCATAAGCACGCAAAGAAGACCAAACTTACTATAGAAATGAGGACGAAGAAAAGTAAAGATGAAAAACCTGATCTTTGCACACAAGAGAGTAAAATTTTGAAAACCTAAAGGGTAAAATTTTGAAATAAGAAAGAACTGGTTCTTGCTGAATCTTCGGTAACTGTCTTGAATATCCAAAATCTAGAGGGTAAAATTTTGAAAACCTCTAACTGTGAAGAACTTGATTGTTGATCTTCAAACTTAATGATCTCTGACTGCTCTCTGTATCATTTTCTTTATCAAAGATTGACTTGAAATCTTCAGCTTCCCCTAAACTTGTGAGCATTTTCTTTGAAAGACTTTTGAAGCTTTTGGAAACTTGTAAAGACACCAACAACTTCCCCTGAACAGTTGCTTTTCAGATGGAAGTCTTGTCCGGCTGGTTCTTTAACTTGAGCAGTAGCAAGATCAGCAACATCTTTCTCTCATCAACCTGTCTAACACATACTTGAAAAAATATACTCCACCAGACATTTGATGACTGGTCTTTGGGTTAGAAGGTAATTATCATCTGTTCAGTTGATTCAAATTAACATAATTTTATCCAAAAATCCTAATATAGATTACGGGTTTTCTATAAAACTTCCCCTGAACCCAAAGACCTCTAAAGACTTCCCCTTAGCTAATAACTTCCCCTCATCTAAGGACTTCCCATGATATAATACATATTATCTTCAAGTTCCCTTCAGATATTATGTATTATGGAAGTCTTTTCATTAGATAACAAGTATCATCCTCGGGTTCCCTTCGGATAATACTTATTATACTCCCTCCTTCCAAGACCTCTAAAGACTTCCCCTTAGCTGATTACTTCCCGTTAGCTAAGGACTTCCCCTGAGATAATACATATTAACTTCGAGTTCCCTTCAGATACTATGTATTATGGAAGTCTTTTCATTAGATAATAAGTATCATCCTCGAGTTCCCTTCGGTTAATACTTATTATCCCATCTCCTTCCCCTAAAAATTTGTCAAGATCTGCAGGGGGCATACTGTCATGCATCAAAACCCATGAAAACACATTTTTTACTTCTCAAATTAACCTGGCCAAGACGTAAACACAACCAAAAAGAACTTAAAGACTCACACACGAAAGATAAAAATAAACAAATACTTACCAATATCAAACATGAGAAAGTTTACAAGGGATCAAACCGTATGAATCTGACTGAGGAACCCTTTTCAGCTTTAGTTACTTGACTAGTCCAGGTGATTGCTGGTATGTTTGTCCGCTTTAAACTCAGACCCGTTCAAACCCAACCAAATGCATCATGCTTAAAAGATTACTAATTACCAGCATGTTTAATCGTCCCCACACCCAATTGTACATAGCAAAACCTACCCAACCTCAAAGTTTATTGAGGATTCACAAACCCCCAACTTGAGGAACCATGCAACACCGTTATGACTACCACTTATTTTATTAATCATCAGTCGGTGATCAGGTCGACCGCATAAGCACGCAAAGAAGACCAAACTGAATGATTATTTTATTTTATTTTCTTTTTCTTTTCTTTTTCATTTCTTTTTTTTTTCATTTCTTTTTCTTTTCTTTTTCTTTTCTATTCATTATGTGGTATAGTCATAATAGTAGAAAAATGGCGTGTGAGAGAGTGAATACTAGGTATAATTACCACTTATTACATTAATCATCAATCGGTGATCAGGTCGGTCGCATAAGCACGCAAAGAAGACCAAACTTACTATAGAAATGAGGACGAAGAAAAGTAAAGATGAAAAACCTGATCTTTGCACACAAGAGAGTAAACTTTTGAAAACCTAGAGGGTAAAATTTTGAAATAAGAAAGAACTGGTTCTTGCTGAATCTTCGGTAACTGTCTTGAATATCCAAAAACTAGAGGGTAAAATTTTGAAAACCTCTAACTGTGTATTTATGTGATTAATCAAGTAATTAGAGTGTATGCATACATGTTAATCATGGGCTAATCACTTGCTGATCATTGGGGCCCAAATCCCAATGATAAGCCCACCAAAGCCTTAGTATTTAAAGAAAACAAAACCCTAAAATTCTCATTTGCATGCTCCATCACATAAAACACACACACACTCTCCATTCTCTCTCTCTCCCTCTCGTGAACCAGCCATTTCTGGTCAGCCGTGAACCACCAAGGATCACCGTGATCTCAGCCTTGAAGATCATCCATCGAGCTTGGAAACCCAACCGTGAGTCCCATGAACTTTTTATGCCTTTTCTTTGTGTTTTCTTAAAAAGAATGTGTAAACCTTCATGGAATCGTTTGATCTTCTGATATGATGCTTAGGAATGTTAGATCTAGCATAAAGACTGAAACTTTACGTGTAAAATCATGCCATAATGAAGATCCATGCTAGTTAGGTCATTTTATGCTTAAAAGTGTTCTTGGAGATTTGATGGTGAAAATCCATGTTTAAGGTGTTAAATTTGCTTGTGTAATGTTGGTAAATGTTTATGCATGCTAGATACTGAATTATATGAAGTATGGAAGCTGTTAGATCGATTTTTAGTCAAATTTACAAAGTTTCTGCGACTAGCGAAACTAACAGATTCGTTAGGCGAAACTGTAGTTTCGCAAACTGTTTGAATATTCATCCAGCGACACTATACAACGAAACTATAGTGTCCCCTGTGAAACTAAGTGTATTGCTCGAACAAAACTACCGAGCGAAACAACCATAGACTCCTGAACGAAAGTTCAAATCAGTTTCGAGCGAAACTAGATAGCGAAACTGTGCCATCAGTTTCGAGCGAAACTACCTAGCGAAACTGTGCCTTCTATGAACGAAAGTTCAAACCAGTTTCGAGCGAAACTAGCTAGCGAAACTGTGTTATCGGGTATTCCCTAGCGTAAGTGCTGCCCGTGCACATAGCGAAACTGTGTAGCGAAACTGTGCCAGACCTAAACCCAAACTTGTGCAACTTATTTGAATGTTATGCCATGACTTACATGATTATGCAATAATGAAACATGCTTTGATTTCTGAGTAATGTGAACCCTCGTTTATGATCAACCATCGGTGTCGTGTGTCGGTATGTCGAGTCGTAGTTCCAACGTGCTATGTTATGGGCCATAGTGACGTAGTTAAAGTTTAAACACAACCTAACACCTAAGACCTTAATGTGATTATTAGGTCTTCGTTAGCAATCATAATTGGATTATTTGAAGTGTAAGCTGTGCAACCTAAGGTGAGTTTCAGTAACCCTCTAATAGTGAGCCCGTTTGGGTCACAACGAATATACTTAACAGAAAACAACGCTGACATTTTTAGATATTGCCAAATGGGATATCTGTTATGGAAGTTGGAGTGTTTTATGGGAAACACTTGCAGCTGTCCATCCTTGGGGTTTCAAATGAAATCCGCAACCAACTATTTAATACTTAAACTCATTTGGGATTTCAAATGAAATCCGGAACAACTATTTTGACACTTAAACTCTTTTTAGGATTTCAAATGAAATCCAGAATAAACGGTTTTAATATGACTAGTGTAGGTTAAAGTCTAAACCAAATGATATCACATGATTTCTAAGGATGCCTTGAAACTTAAAAGTCCTCAACAATTTAGTACCATTAATTTGCGAAGCGAGGGGATGTTGGGTAGATCTACTGAGGGTTTGACAAACCCTGCTCCGCGGTACACAAATGTGTAGCCAACCGGTTGGAGTCCGAACGGAGTTCAATATCAGCCTATTTTAGTTGTGGGTCCCATGAGGAACACAACTGGAGGCACAAACCATCGGCAAATGTCGAACTCTGTTACGTCAGCTTTGGTACGAACTTCCTTAGTGCATGGAAATCGGATTAGCTACCCGCGATATCGGTTGACCGCTTTAATCTTTACTTAACTAGTGCATATTCGATAATTCAACACTTGGCAATTATTTTGCAAAATTATTACTTATTTATATGTTGACACATACGCTTATGAGACCGGGCCACTGCATGACATGCCCACTGTGAACTCACCAACCGTTAGGTTGACACTTGTGTGGTTTTCACTTATGCAGATTGCTGAGGAGTATCCACCGGAGGTTGGCATGGCACCCGAAGTTACTTATTTCATTTTGAATTTAAATTTGGGAATTTAAGCACGTGGTTAGTGCTAAGACACTCATGTTTTTCTTTCCGCTGCAAACTCTTAAACTGTTTTATGATGAATGTTTGGACTTTACTCTGATTCGTTTAGTATTTGTAACTAATGGTTGTGGTTCTGGTTTGCTCGCATCCCTTAACGGTATAAACTCCGTTAGTGGTAAATTTGGGGGTGTGACAAAAGTAATGGGAAAGTAGCCAGATTCTATGCTTGTAAATATTCTGTTGATGTTGGTTAACATTACAAAACTGTTTTGTTGGGAAGCTGGCTATTGGAACACAATGAATATTGCACATGATGAAAGTATGTGTGTATGTAGCTTGTTGCCATGTTTTTCATATTTTTAATAATATTTTCAAATATTATTTATAATTTTTGTAGCTGGATTTTAAATCTGATCGGAATGCTTGGTTTGGGTTTCTTCTATATATACTTCCCTTGGCATGTACCTTGTCAATCATCCTGTCAATCTTGGACCTCGGGTGCTTTTTTTTCTCTCTAATAAAGATTTTGAACACTCAACCAATTTGTATTCATAGATTTGATTTCTAATTTCTACATTTGTATGCATTTTGCAACTTGGAAGTTCTGGTTTGCTATTTTAGTTATCTTGACTTGCAACACGTGCTAATATCCAACAACATTGGCTTTGGTTTGCTATTTTAGTTATCTTGACTTGCAACACGTGCTAATATCCAACAACATTGGCTATGATTTATTTTTTCTAATTATATGTATACAATATTCTCATGTCATTGAGTTTTTTGTTTTCATATAGTTTTGGTTCATTTAAATTCCTAATTTGCATATTTACGTGATTGGTGTGAGTGTATATTTCTATGCTTTAGATTCAATGGTTTAAATCCATGAGAAGAACCAATGATCCTTAGTTCAATTGGCTAAGGTGAGGTACCCAAAGACATTAAAAGGGTCTTGGGTTCAAGTCTCACCCGTGCCAAAAAAATAAATCGGGGTCCAGGTTGGGCCAAGGGATTTTCTCAGCTATGGAGAATGGAGATGATCGGGTGGGTGAGTAATGCCCCGTCAGTGATCCAAATTTTCCATTCAAAAAATCCATGAGAAGAAAACAAATATAAATTGGTTATGTAAATAGGATTTGTATTCAGGATTCTGTTTATGTGAGGTAATTATTTTGTAAGTCTACATATCCATATTTAGCGTCCAAAAATTTTGATAATATATAGGTTGAAACTTGAAAGCTATTACTTTGCGGTGATATGACCTTTTAATCATATATTAACTGTTTAGATTTTGTGTATGCAGGGGCGGAACTGTAATAGGCCCAGGGGGTTCTCGTGGACCCCCTCAACTTCGTACGTAAAGTGGAAATTATATGAACGGTTTTAGACATTATTATTTTTTTGTTATGGGGGAGTTATTAAATACAAGGTTTAGTAAAATATAAACAAAACATGCCATCAGCCTGGCGGTAAGATGGTCCGCCCTATACATGAAAGGTCCCATCTTCAATGCTTTACGTTCTGCGTTTTTTTTTCTTAGTTTTGTTCTATTAATTTCAATGCATTTAATTGACTTCTATTAATGCTCTGCGTATTTTTTCCCCCAATCCTGGTCTTTTAATTTCAATGCATTTAATTAACTTAGTTATATTATCAAGGCTACTTGCTCCTGCGTATTCCGTTTTTTTTTTCAATTTTGTTTTATTAGTTTTAATACGATTAAATGAGTTAATTATAAGGTTATAAGAGTATAATATGCAAAATAAATATACAAATATCTACAAACTCATTTTTTTATGTATGTGATCAATCCGATCCGGACCGATTTTTATTTTAATGTATGTTTTTATGAAACTGAAATACCTAAAAAATAGTGACTTTGTAAAAAAAAATTATGGACCTCCTCAAAAACTTTTCTAGTTCCTCCCATGTGTGTATGTTTCGGTAGTTCATGCTATACTTGGTTTCATATGCAATTTGAAGTGCACTCATCACTGCCTGATGTTGTGGGATTCTGAAGTGTTCCTAGATGGAGTCCACTTTCTTTACTATGTTGCAAAAGATAAGACAATATCCTTGGTTTTGCCTCAATAAAGTGACCAGGCGTATGTGAAAGTTATACATCATGTGCAGGAAGCTTTTGCAACTTCCATGGGTTTGAGACAAAATGGAACGATATTTTGTTGCTGACATTTTGCAAAACTGTAACTAATAAAGTTTGATTCAGGAAACCTAATAATAATTTGGTAAGTGTCCTCTGTACATACAATTCTTAGCAAACTGTTACTTGTTTACTTTGATACATAACATAGTTGTTTCAAACACAGTTGTCATTTGTCAAAGACACAAAGAGTGAGCCTTGGACCTAGATGCAAGGTGCTTAAAAACTGAGAGCCCAAGAAAAACAAGATGCATGTCATAGATATACCACTTTTAAGGGTTTTGGACATGTTTCAGGCTTGTTTAGTTATCTTCTATAGTTATTATTTTATAAACTGACCTGCATGTTTTTTTGCCTATGTTTCTAACTAAGGGTGCTTAATCTTTTCAGGTAAGATAATTCAAACTTTTGCTTATGACGTCTGCAGAAGATTGGAGCTTGCTTGAGAGAGGTACGATTCTCACCCCTAGGTCTGTTTTTCGGGATCCATAAAGTCAAAATTTGATTCTTGATATGATTGTATATGCATGTGAAGGTTTTTATTGTTGCTTTTGTCAAGATAGTTAGGATTATGCTAATTTGTAGAAAATTTGGTTTCTTTGGAAGGTGTTTTTAAGAGGCTGCCAGTTTCACTCTATATAGTTTTCTTTCTAAAAGTCGATATTTGACTTCAATGTCAAACTTGCTATTATTGAATGTCAAAATAGATTATGCTTAGGCCATTTTGTAGAAAGTTCTTTAGATACTTGTAAGTATTCTAATGGCGATAACCTGGAATAGCTCGAGTCCGTCTAGGGAGACCCGACGCAATACATTCATTGATTTATCTGGCAGAGTTTTTACAGAGTCCACATCCACATCATTTAAATTTCAAAAGAAACAGTTTTTTAAATCTGATTCAAGTGTGGATAGTTCATAAACTGGCAATGACTCATTAAAGACCGCAAAACCTAAAATGCAGTGGCGATCTAAGTTGGTCTGCAAGGCTGTTAATGATTTTACTGAGAACAGTGGTCGACCAAAAACTGTGTGCTTCGGGTCATTTATCAACTGAATCGTTTGTCCAGTGTGCAGGTTTCTTTAAGAAGACTTATTAGTGATTGTGAAGTTCAAGCTTCAAGCAATTGCTGATAGTGGAGTTTCTTGCGTAATTTAAATTTCAAAGATTCAAAAATCAAAGTTGAATTTTTTCTGAAAGCTTAAAAACTGAAAGGTACCGGTATCGAAAGGTCAATTTTCTTTCTTTTATATTCCGTATGTAGTTTAGGGGAGAAAATTGAAAAATAAAAAATAATGTCTTTGTGTTTTTGTTAAAATGAAAAATCCAAAAATAGAGTATTTATTTTAAGGGGGAGAATATGTCATGAAAAATACAAAAACATGGAAAAATGAGAAATTGTATTCGACATAATTGGGAAATGATGGTATATTGGTTAACGTGTCTGACTCATGGATAAACTAAATGAAAGAGCCATAAGATCATTGCTCGATGTGCTAGGTAGGCTCGGCAAATCAGAAAGTATTTAAATGTGATATACGTTAAATACTCATGCTTGACCTAGTGAGCAACATCTTGAAGCGTATTTCAAGATATATCAAAAGATGTGTGAAAAAGAAAAATAAGAAGTCACTGTGTATACATGTGTTTATTTTGCAAAAATTTAAACTTTTATGATTTTCTTTATTTTCTCAAACGACCAGACTTTCTTTGCGTATCGAAAGATCGACCGATTGTTGTTCGTTTGAGGTTCTGCTTTATTTTCTTTAGTGTTCCGTATAATTCCTCCGAGTTTCTATGCGTGTCCACAAGACCAACCTGATTGTTGTTGAATTATACAATTTTAAATTGTTTTATTTTCTTATTTTGTTAAATCCGAGGCGTTATCTGCGTATCGAAAGATCGACCTTAAGGTAGACGATTTAACGTTCTTATTTCTTTTTGGATGGAACACAGTTGACTGTATCACGAATACAATCACTATGTGTTAAATCACAAATGAAATCATAAAGTGTGATATAAAAACATATTTGAGTATGTCTAATAGTGTGGGTACACTGGTTAAAGCAAACTAATCAATATCTTAACATATCCAGATGTTATGAGTATGATTCTGCCTGAGTTTAAAATGGACAAATTATACCAGTAATCGACATGGCTTATGTGCTGAAGTAATTGAAATGGAAGTGTAGTTCAGCATGTTATGTTCAATATGATTTTTCTTGCAAAAGACAAAAATAGTGTCTAATTCGGTAGGGCATTTATGTTTCATATTTTCAAAAAGATTTTAGGTGTGTTATAGCACAAACTTAGAAAAATCAAAAAGATTTTTGGTGTGTTTTGATATAAAGTTTCAAAAAGTCAAAAAGATTTTGTTTCTTATTTGGTTTCGATCGATCGATACAAGATATAAAATCATGACATTGAAACTATATATTGGATTCTCAAAGAGAAGTTTTACGCCATGATTAAATTAATTTTGATAAATCAAAAAGGAAAAACCACACTTTTGTTTTCTAAAGTTACAGGTTCTGTGTGACAGGCTCAAGTATGGTAAAATGGGAGATTGAAGTATCTTTTACAAGTGGATCTGACAAGTTCAAAAGTTGATCAAGTTCTGATCTAGCCATGCAAGCTCTATAGCTGACAAAAACTTCAAGTTGAAGATCAGATGCAACAATGCTGAAGATTGAAGACTAGAGATTTAGTTAGAATAGATACATCACACGTTAAGGGGGAGTCTGTTAGAGCATAATCCTATGCTACAGTGTGTCTCGTGTGTTGTATATAAAAGAAAGATTTGTGTTGAGTCTTAGTGTCAACTAACCAAGCTCCTTACCATTGGTTAGGAGTCAACTAACCAATGGTTAACTAAATGGTTAGGAGCCAACTAATCAATGGTTAGCTGATTGGTTAACTGCCAACTAACCAATGGTTAGCTAGCCAGCGAACCAATGGTTAGCTAGATGGTTAGCCAACGAATCAAATGGTTAGTTGGTTGGTTAGTTGAAGACTATAAATACTTCTTGTAAGAGAGAGTTGAAGAGTTTTGGTCATTTCTATGAGTTCTTAACTGTGTGTAACTCAATGTGTTTCTCTCTCTAGAAATCTTTGTAACTGTCTTTTTGAAATCAATAAACCGGAGGTTTATTTACTCTCCTATTCATCGTATTTGATCATATCAATCAGTAGTAAGATCCGTTCCAGCTCTTACAGTGGCCATTTGCCACTCATTCGGTGGCTGTCATTTATCACTTACAAAGTACATCGACTCACTCCGATCACTTTAGAATCTATTACAACAAAACTCGATACATCGTACAACACACATATTATGTACTAACAAAGCTCGGTACCCAAATGCTATTAATGAAATAGCATGTGCCATTGGTTCTGGCCTTGAACTGCTTCTCTGTACCACGTAACAATTCTCCTGATGTATTTTGCTCCTTGATCGCTTCTTGTTGGGCTTGCCGAATCTGCATCGTGAGATTTGTTTGAGCGGCCATATTCAGATCCCCCACTCTCAGAGTTTTGCTCTTTTCCTTCCGACTCAAAGCATCAGCCACAATGTTAGCCTTCCCCGGATGATAGCGAATCTTGTAGTCGTAGTCGTTTAAGAGTTCAACCCATTTGTGTTGCCTCATGTTAAACTCCTTCTGGTAAACATATGTTAGAGACTCTTGTGATCGGTATAGATCGTACACTTGGTACCATAAAGATAGTGTCTCTATATCTTGAGCGTGAACGCCACGGCTCCTAGCTCCAAGTCGTATAATTCTTCTCATGAACCTTCAGCTGGCGAGATGTATAGGCCATCACACATGTGTTACATCAAAACACAGCATAGTACTTGGTGAGACGCATCACAGTACACGACGAAACCAGCTGTTCCCTCGGGTAGGGATGGGATGGGTGCACTGCACAACTTCGCGGTCAACAACTGAAACACCGACTCCTGCTTATCGCTCAAACAACATGGCTCGCAGACTGCGAGCCTTTCTTCTACATTTCTTCGCGGTCTGTGAAGATAGTTGCCAGCGTACAAAACTTGTTCTTCACATTTACATCGATCTAATCCCAATTACGTTTCATTTCTGATAAAATAGTCACCACATATCATATCATAATCTCATGGTGACCCTGATCACTATAAACTCGAAGCCAATTCATCCAGAAATCCTCACCAATTCACAAATTCTTTACTAGAAAACCCTAAACTCACAACCGAACATTCACTACGTCAAAAAGTGGCTTTGGCCACGGTTTTTTTTACGCATAGCCATTGTTTTGTAAAAATGTGGCCAAAGGTAAGAAATACTAGTTTTAGCCACACATATTTTGTACCCGTGGCCAAATATATAGCCTTTGGACCCTTTTAGCCACGTATTTTTTTGTTTATGTGACAACAACAATCAGGTGCAGTGGCCTTAGCCACTGTTTTACAAAAACATGTGGCACTTATTTGTCACGCTTAAAAAAGAGTGGCAAAATGAACCTAACGACCACGGAATTTTTATGATTTTTTATTCGTGTGACCAAAAAGGAATGTATGGCCACGCTTAAATAATGTTGTGTGACGGAAGAGTAGATTTTATTACTTAGTAAATTAAAAGAAAACAAAACTTTTAAGTATATATTATGCGTGGCTAAATGTGAGCAATGGTCACGCTTTTTACTTAGTTATGTGGCTAAAAGCTAGTACATATGGCCACTGTAATTAGGTTGTGTGACTAAATAGTAGGTTGTGAGTGACAAAAATCTATTACCTATGGCCACATATATTAACCGTGACTAAATGGTAGGTTGTGAGTGTTAAAAATCATTATTATGGTCACGGTAAAATATTAAACGCGTGGCGAAAAAGAGACGATTTGTTTCCCTCTAAAACAACGCACTTTTTTTCAATTTTACCAATTCGAGCGGGTTAAAATCTGCTACCCTATATATCATCATCATTGTTATTTTTCTTTACCGCCATCCCTTTCTTGATCTCAAATTCTCTACACCAATTCGTTTACACCAATTCTGGTATCAAATGGCCGATAATCGACGCTCCCTTAATTATTGGTATGTGAAGAATAACCGTATTTTTTGGTTTACAGTAACAGGAGAAGAAGATCCTTCAAGTCCCACAAATCTGTGATTAAACACAACGATGAGAACATCCTGAGTCAACTCCATGCGCAGAAGATTCCTGATTGTTTTGCCTACTTTGTTGAGACAACAAAATTATTCTGTGTCCTTGATATAAAATTCAATGAATGTGAATCCGAAGAAGATGAAGAAGATGATCAAGAAGATCAAGAAGATGAAGAAGATGAAGAAGATCATGAAGAGGATGAAGAAGATGATGATGATGATCATGATGATGACGATGCAAGTTCAGGATCATACATATCCGAAGATTGCAGTGATCCGGATTATTAATTAATGGATGTTTATGTTTAATTATGAACAAATTAAGAACAATATTTTATATGTTTATTTAGTTATGGTATTTGTAGTTATAATTGAATATATGATGGTTATAATATATGTTTATCATGTTTGATTATTTTGTGATATGGCCACTCATATTAAACATTGGTTGACTGACAAATTATGACAAATGGTCACGGTATATTAATTTTAGGTGGCTAAAAGAATACCAACAGTGGACGGCGCTTGTAATCATTACTTTTTCATTTACTTTTTCATTTACTTTATCTTTCAAATCTCCATCTACCACGCCCCTCGAGTATCGATATATACTTAATTATCTCTGTATCAGTTTTCATCATCATCTCCACCATGACCCTTTTCTCCCAGTCTTTCTCTCTCTGTTTTTCGTCCATCATCGCCATCAAAAAATGTGGAATTGGCGTCATCCATATGTGGAAAACGATAAGTTATCATCTTCACCACTGAAATTCGATTGAAATTTTCGTCTCAGATTTGGTAATTTTTTATTGTGCAGGGAAAGATTGCACTCTGTGTCTCCTGCGAGCAGATTTTAAGTTATTTTGGAAACCATGGAGACGAGGAGTCTCTAATGGTTCATACAAATGCTTTACTATGAGCAGATTTTAAGTTATTGTGTAATTTTATAACAGTCAGCAATAAGGGCACATGTTGAGGTTTGCAGCACTTGTATTCTTCAAGCGCTTCTCTCCCTTTTGGCCCCACGAGCCTGATTTTTCTTCGGCCACTTCTTCTCCCTTTTGGCCCCATGAACCCGATTTATCTTCAGCCACTTCTTCACCATTTTCAGTTGATCATAAGCAAGTGCATGTGAGAAAGCAAAGAGGGACTTGATCTCTCTTTTTACTTGATCAGAAGCAAGTGCATGTGAGCAGCAAAGAGGGATTTTTCTTCAGCCGCTTCTTCTCCCTTTTAAGTTAGTAGTTTTTTCAGTTGTAATTTTATAGATCAATGTATTAATGGAATCATACCCTTTGGATTATGTATGTAATTGTGGTTGTTAAAGCAGTAGTTGATTTTGTTTGTTTATTTTTTACTTTTATTGACTCTGGTTTGGTCAAAGAGAGGAGACCTACAGGCACAATCAAAAAAAGGAAACACTTGACTCAAAATTAAGATCCATAATATTCCAGAATACATAAAGAAAAAAAACCATGTTGATACTGTAATTTGCTAAGATTAAAAAACATTA
>JBCNJP010000093.1:74056-123056 GCA_039602395.1 Deinandra increscens subsp. villosa | reverse complement strand
GCATGACCTTTACCTCTTCCACTGGCAGCAATCGACTTCTTCCTTTTTCTTGGAGTCAATTGAGTTGAAGAAGTCGTAGGTTTCTTACCCTTGCCTTGTACGACATTAGCATTTGGGTTGTAATCTTCATCAGAATCAGACGAGGCCTTATCTTCATACACACGACCCATGAAGCGGTCGTTGCTTTTGTTCAGACTTGTTCGGTAAGCAAAATGTTCATCACTACCCTTTCTTACCCGAACATGTTTTAAATTGACCTTGATGTACACAAATGGATTATTTTTGTCTGAAACATCTTCAGAATTAGCCATATCACTAACATCATCATCACCACTTTCTTCTTCGTCAATCAGGTTATTCACTACAGGTGTCTCAGTCACGTTGATAGTCGGACGAACTTCATGTGCTGAGACAACAGGTTCTGTGACAGCATCTTGAGATACTACCGATTCTTGTACTACTGGTTCACGTCGACAGTCGCACGGACTTCAGGTGCTGAGACAGTAGGTTTTGTTTCTTTCGTCTCGGTCGTTTCACTTTTGCTTGTTGTGGTTGCTGGTTTCTTTTCTCGATCCAACTATAATCAAGTTCTTCAGAATCACTGCCTTCATCATGACGAGGTGCACCTGAAGCTGGTGCAAGACATTTCCAAGATGTCCAATTAATCTTTTCAACTTCGGGTAATCTGCTGGTTTCTTTTTCTGATAAGTTGTCAGTGTTCCCATACTCGTGTCACTCATATGCTTCAGATTCAGCTTTCGATATTCATTCTTCACCAATGTCGGATACAGATCATTTAAGATCATCTGAGTGAATCTCGAGTATAACAATGCCTTCTTGTGCCTTTGAGCCAGGTTGTCTCTCATGTAGTAAAAGATCAACTCGGCACAGTTGTATGGACGGTTAAGGATTAAAGCATTCATCAATGACAACATCTTTGGACCTATCTCTTCATGACCAACAATTTGGTTCCCCAAACAATGTAACAACACATGTATCAGAAACTTATAAGGAACAGTGAACTCTGATTTGTAAATCTAATCTCGACTCGGATCTTCAGAATACCATAATCTTTTCAATAATGCTACATTGTCTGCTTGATCAAATTCCAACGGTACTGTAGTAGTATCATCAGTAAGCTTACGTACCCTCCTGACAACTTCTCAAGTGAATTCGACTGTTCGATTTTGAACTGTAGCAGACATTCTAATCGGAGCATTGGTTATTTTTCTAGCAGTGGTCCAGAACTCGGTGAGAATGTCACGATACGCATCACACTTGTGTGTAATAGCATAGTGAATTCTTGAACATCGTAAGAAATCGAATATCCCAGAACCACCGAAGTTGGAAAGCTTCGTTCTGGTAATGCTCAGATGAGCACAATATTGTGTTTCTCGCCAAGTTTCAGGTCATTCGCCATTTCTGAAAACACATAACATGAAAAGTTCGTTAAATTCAATGTGATTAACAAAAATGTTCACCAAATTTGTCAATTGTTAATCATTCGCGTAAACGATCGACTTTTTGTTCAAAAACTACTTTTACACGAACTGTATCCGAACTGGATTTTCACATCCGAACTGACTTTGGTCAAACGAACTCGATCCAAACTGGATTTAGTCAACAGTCAATGTTGTCTTTGGTCAACGTCCGAATTGGAATTTGGTCAATGTCCGAACCCAAATGAACCGGATCCGAACTTCAAGTTCGGCTGACGAACACACAGTTCGGCTCTGTGCGTCACAGAAAGATTCAATCGATCTAAAATCCAATCCAGACCGATTCAACTAAAAACATTTGACCCCTAGACGCGATTTTTTAAGGCGAATCTATTGGTACAAGTTTATCACCTAAAACCCTAAACAAACAACAATCAGGTCGGCCTTGTGAGCACGCAGAGAAAGTCCGATTGTTTAGGAAAAACAATAAAATAGAAAACAAAGAAGAAATTGTATAATCCAACAACGATCGGGTCGGCCTTGTGAGCATTCAAAGAAAGTCTGATGGATTATATGAAACACCAAGAAAAATAAAGTAGAACGTCAAACGAACAACAATCAGGTCGATCTTTCAATACGCAAAGACAGTCCGATCATTTAACAAAATAAAGAAAATCAAACAAGTTTAAATCTTTGCAAAATGAAAGAAAGCATACACCAGAACATCTCTTATTCTATTTTTGCTATTTTTCATTTTATTGCCAAGATTACACAGTACCCTTCATGATCATGTAATATCATGATTATCAAGCAAGTATTTAGGTTTATATCAAACTAGCATATATCAGATTTGTCTTAACGCATTCAACAAACCTAACAAGTATCTACAACCTTTATTCCTACTTTATTCATGGTTGATAACGTATATGCTGATGTAATATCATTTGTCGCTATTTCTCATTTTGATTTTTCATTTTCTTTAATTTTTGGCATTTTTTAGTTTTTTTATACTTTTCTGATATTTCTCCCCCAAAATACAAAAACGCTATTTTTCAATTTTTCAAATGAGCAAAAGGAAAAATAACAAGAAAAATGTAAGTAAGAAACAAAATTGATCAACCGACAATTACTTAGCGGGTAATTGTTGTATGCCATTGATTTGCAAACGGAATTTGAAGCGGGTTTTATCAAAAGCCTTAGTAAAAAGATCCGCTCGTTGGAAATCCGTGTGTATCTTTTGCAAATCAATCAGATTTTTCTCATAGCAATCACGGATAAAATGATATCTGATTTCAATGTGCTTTATCTTAGAGTGGTGCATGCGATTTTTAGTTATGCAGATGGGAGCATAATTAACTATGTGTATGGGAGTAGTAAGAAATTGCAAACCGTAGTATCTCATTTGTTGTTGTATCCATAACACCTAAGAGCATTAGCTTCCAGCCGCAAAATACTCAGCTTCAGCAGTGGATCTGGCTACCGATGTTTGCTTCTTACACTGCCATGACACAAGCCTATCGCCTAGAAAGTGACAGCCAGCCATTATGGACTTGAAATTAATCTTGCAGCCGCCGTAATCAGAATCCGAGTAGGTAGATAAGTCAAATAATCATCATGAGGATACCATATCCCGAGATCTGTGTTACCCTTCAGATAAGCTAGAATTCTTCTCACCGCATTCCCATGTGAAATCCTTGGAGATGCTTGGTACTTGGCACATAAACAAACAAAAAACATTATATCAGGTCTGCTAGCTGTCAAATACATTAATGATCCTATCATGGCACGATAAAGAGTGGCATCGATTTCTTCACCATTATCATCATGACAAAGACCATGAGATAGTAATATTGGAGTACTCAAAACATGAACGTCGGTTATCTTCATCCATCAGACGAAATATGTGAATGGTGTGCTCAACAGATTCAAGATTGGCGACGTTTGTGTTCCGGGAACTCCAATACAGTTATCACATGGTCTATCTCCTGATGAGGAGGGTGAAGAAGTCGATGCAACTCTTTATCATGCAATGATTAGTTCATTGATGTATTTGACATCTAGTAGACCTGGAATAATGTTTGCTATGTGTTTGTGTGCTAGGTACCAGGCAACTCCGAAGCAATCACATTTGGATGCGGTCAAAAGAATTTTCGCTTATCTGAAGGGTAATACGGATCTCGGGATCTGGTACCCTCTTGATGATAAGTTTGACTTATCTCCCTATTCTGACTCAGATTATGGAAGCTGCAAGATTAATTTCAAATCCACAACAGTCGGTTGCCAATTTCTGGAAGATAGGTTGGTGTCATGGCAGTGTAAGAAGCAGACGTCGGTAACAACATCCACTGCTGAAGCCGAGTACATTGCGGCTGCAAGTTTCTGTTCTCAGGTTTTGTGGATACAACAACAAATGAGAAACTACGGTTTGCAATTTCTTACTACTCCCATCCACATAGATAATTATGCCGATATTTGTATAACCAAAAATCCGATCCACCACTCAAAAACAAAACATATTGACATCAGATATCACTTTATTCGTGATTGTTTCGAGAAACACCTCAAGGATCTGCTAAAGATCCATACCGATTTTCAAAGAGCGGATCTTTTTATAAATAGCTTTTGACAAAACCCGCTTCATATATCTTTTGCAGATCAACGTCATACAAAAATATCAATTTGAGTAGTTGTCGGTTGATCAATTTTTAACTTTTTGTTGCATTTAAGTTTTCTTTACTTTTCTTCATAAAAAAAAAATCCAAAAATAGTGTTTTGTATTGTTTTGGGGGAGAAAAATTAGAAAAGCATAAAAAATTGAAAAATGCAAAAATTAAAAAAATTTGCAAAAATCAAAAATGAGAATTTGATCCGACCCAGCGAGAAATGATATTACATGAGCATACGTTATCGACCATGGATAAAGTAGGAATAAAGGCATAGGAATAAAGGATCTAGGTGCTTGTTTGGTTTCTTTAATGCGTTAAGGCAAATCTGATATATGCTAGTATGATATAAACATAAATACCTGCTTGATAATTGTGATGTTACATCATGAAGGGTACTGTGTAATTTTGGCAATAAAAATGAAAACAACAAAAACAGAATAAGAGATGTTCTAGTGTACGCATGTTTTCTTTTTTCAAAGATTTAAACTTGTATGATTTTCTTTATTTTCTCAAGTGATCGGCCTTTCTCTGCGTATCAAAAGATCGACCTGATGGGTGTTCACTTGAGGTTCTGCTTTATTTTCCTTGGTGTTTCGTATAATCCATCGGACTTTCTCTGTCTGTAGGGAAGTACCGACCTGATTGTTGTTGGGTTATACAATTTCTGCTTTATTTTCTATATTTTTGTTTTACTAAACAATCGGACTTTCTCTGCGTGCTCACAAGGCCGACCTGATTGTTGTTTGTTTAGGGTTCTGTGTTATTTTTGCATGAAACACAATGAACGATAAATCTATGTTAAAAATCAGATTCTGTATAAAAATACAAAAATAGAATAAGTCATATTGCCAGTATTCCGGATTGTGTGGGCTTTCACATTATATATGCTTGATTAATCATACCGATCACATATCAGAAAGCTATAAAAATTGATTTGCCTAAACAGAAATAAACTAAAAAGTTTTATTCTCTGCCGACTTAGCTTGCATGTTGATTAATTCTGAAATTGATGTGTGTCTGATACGTTATGTCTGATATGATCTCACGTCTGGATCTTTCTCGCAAAAGTATAAGTTATTCGCATTTCAATTCTGTTTGGTTAATTGATTGTTAATTGAAAAAATCCAAAAAGATTTTAGGTGTGTTTTAGCATAATCTTGTAAAAATTCAAAAATATTTTTGGTGTGTTTGAAAATGTTATAAAAATCAAAAAGATTTTATTTCTGATTTATTATCCATCAACCGATACTGAAAAATCAAAATTATGCTGGGAAAACCAAACGGTCTTGAAATCATGAACTCATCATTAATTGATCAAAATTTTGTGGTGATTTGATAAAATTTGAAACTTTTGGGATCAATTTGAAAGATTCACAAAAAATCAGGGTTGAAATTGAAAATCTTGATGAATCAAACTGCAAGTTCGGATGAAACGAACTGAGAGTTCAGATGAAACGAACTGAGAGTTCGGAAGCTTTCAAGTTGAGACGAAGGCTGAGTTCGAATGTGTTCGGCTGACCCGAAGTCCCAGTTCGGACAACCGAACTGAGCTGCCTATAGAAGGCCGAATTGCCAGTTCGGAAACACTATTACTCGTTTAAACAGCCGAACCCTAGCCGAACCTTTGCTTTCGAAATCAAAATTTAATTTATCGTGTTTAACGATTTTGGTGACCATTTATAGGTAGATACTAAGATTCCGAGTACAGGGGTGTCTTGTATTGTCATTTTTGTCCATGAAAAAGGTCAATCTTTGTCGAAAATATTGTCGGTTGTTTCCGAGTTTCTAGATCTAAAAATTAACACACTTAGAGTGAGTTTTTGTTGATAAAACTTGTATCTTCGTGTTCTTCTTCACAAACCGAGTCTTGGTGTGTAAGGGTTTTGTCTAAATTTGTCTGGATTTGATATTAGGTCGATTAAACCTTTCGGTTTCACATAAGCTGAACTGAAAGTTCTTCAGCCGAACTGGGTTGTTTGACTGAGTGAACTTGGATGTTGACCAAAGTTAACTTCGGTTGTTTGAACGAGTTCGGAACAGTTCGGGTAACCATTGTTAGTTCGGGTCTAGTTCGGATGAACATATCCAGTTCGGATCCAGTTCGTATAATGTTAATTTTTGAACAAAAAGTTAATAGTTTACGCGTATGGATAATATTTGACGAATTTGTGAACGTTTTTTAATCACATTGAATTTAATAAACTTTTCATTTTATGTGTTTTCAGAAATGGCAATCGTGTTGAAAGTTGGTGGATCAGGAATATTCGATTTTCCGAAAAGATCACGGATCCATTATGCAATTACACACGAATGTGATTCGTATCTTGACATTCTAACTGAATTTTGGACGACTGCCCGTATGATAACTGAGGCTACTATCAGAATTTATGGCATTGTGCAAAATTAGACAGTGGAATTTACTGAAGCCGATGTCAGACGCGTTTTAAAGTTTACTGGAGATGATACAAGAGTCCCATTGGAGTTTGATAAACCAAAAAACATGGCGTTATTTAAAAAGAATCTGGTATGCTGAAGATCCACACAGGGATTAGATATAAAAGTTAGATTATGTGTCCCTTACAAGTGTTTAATCCATGTACTTCTACATTGCTGGGCATGATGAAATAGGCCCGATGATGTTATCTTTGATAAATGCACTAATTATGAACCGTCCATACAATTGTGCTGGATTGATCTTTCATTACAAGAGAGACAATCTGACAAACAAGCACAAGAGAGCATTGTTGTACCCGAGGTTCACTCAAATGATTCTGAATGATTTGTACCCGAATCTGGTAAAGACTGAAGCTCAAAAGATGAATTTGAAGCAGATGAGTGAAACAAGTGTAGGTACATTGACCACTTATCAGAAGAAGAAGGCCAATGAACATCCAAAGATGAAAAAGCTGATAGGTCACCTGGTGAATGCTAACTATGCCTTCTCCATGACGAAGGAAGTGCTTCAGATGAACTAGATAATTCTTAAATTGAAGAAAGAAACCAGCAACCGCAACAATTAAAGGCGAAAAGACCGAAACCACAACAAGCACCAACACCTCATGTTGTTACTGAACCTGCAGTATCTGAACCGATAGTCACAAAACCAACAGTCTTAGCACCGGAAGTCCAAGCGACTGTCAATGTGTCTAAGACACCTGCTGTTAACACCCTGGTCGATGAAGATGAAACAAATGATGATGAGTTTGATGATAATTCTGAAGATGATTCTGATCCTAACAAATCTATGGTATTTATTCGTCTTAGATCACAACAAGTTCAAGTAAAGAAGGGTAGCAAGGAACATCTTGCTTACCGTATAAGTCTGAAGAAGAGCAACGACCGATATCTTGTTTGAATATATGAATGTAAAGACGTGGAGCGACAGATCGTTTGCTAATCTAGTGATATCGAGATGAAACGAGATCAAAAGTAAATACAAATATGATTTGTATAGATACAATACAGGAGACACATCGTAGCATAGGAATATGCTCTAACAAACTCCCCCTTAATGTGTAGTGTATTTATTCTAACTAAATCTCTAGTCTTCAATCTTCAACATTGCAGCATCAGATCTTCAACTTGAAATCTTGTCAGATATAGAGCTTGCATGGCTGGATCAAGACTTGAACAATCTTTGAACTTCAAGATCCACTTGTGAAAGATACATCAAACTCCCCCTTTCACCATGCTTGAGTCTTGACACACAGAACCTACAACTTTAGAAGACAAAAGTGTGGTTTTTCATTTTGATTTACCAAAAATTAATTTAATCTTGGCGCAAAACTTCTATTTGAGAATCCAAGATATTGATTTTGAAAATTTGTTTTTGTATCAAGTGTCGATCGATCGAAAACAAATAAGAAATAAAATCTTTTTGGCTTTTAGAAACTTTAGAGCAAAACACACCTAAAATATTTTTGAATTTTTTAAAGATATTCTATAACACACCGAAAATATTTTTGTATTTTTCCGAAATGAAAACATAAATGCAATACCGAATTACACTCTATTTTTGGTTTGAGAAAGATCACTATCTGGGATCATATTGGACACAACGCGCTGAACTACACGTCAATTTCAATTATTGTAGCACATAAGTCATGTCGATTGCAGATATAACTTTTACAACTTTAAACTCAGGCAAAATCATACTCATAACATATGGATATGTTAAGGTATTGATTAGATTTGCTTTGACCAGTGTATCCCACACTATCAACATATTCAGATATGCTTTGCTTATCACATTTTGTGATTTCACTTATGATTTAACACATAGAGATTATTTATTTTCATTCATGATATCGTCAACTGTGTTCCATGCAAAAAGAAATAAGAACGTTAAATCCTCTACCTTAAGGTCAATCTTTCGATACACAGATAAGGCCTCGGATTTATCAAAATAAGAAAATTAAAACAAGTTGAAACTGTATAACCCAACAATAATCAGGTCGGTACTTCCGTACACGCAGAGAAAGTCCGATGAGTTATACGAAATACCAAGAAAAATAAAGCAGAACGTCAAACGAACAACAATCAGGTCGATCTTTCAATACGCAAAGAAAGTCCGATCGATTGACAAAATACAGAAAATCAAACAAGTTTAAATCTTTGCAAAATGAACACATGTATACACAGTGACTTCTCATTTTATTTTCACGTCTATTTTCTTGATACCTTGAAATACGCATCAAGATGTTGTCCACTAGGTCAAGCATTAGATTTAATGTATATAACATTTGAATACTTTCTGACTTGCCGAGCCTACCTAGCACATCGAACAATGATCTTATGGCTTTTTCATTTACACTATCCGCGAGTCAGAAATGTTAGCCAATGTACCATCATCTCCCAATGATCAATTTCTCAAATATTGATCTTTTTCATTTTTTTTATCTTTTGCATTTGTAAAGACGTGGAGCGCCGGCTCGTTTTCTAATCTAGTGATATCGAGATGAAACGAGATCAAAACTAAATACAAATACGATTTGTGTTGATTGAAAGCTTAAGAGGATTACACACAAAAACACACACACGGAATGTAAGATATGACTCAGAGTTCTTCTAGTCTAAACAAGTCTACCTATTTATAGGTGACACATACTAAGCTGCGTACCATCCAACGTACCAATGGTACGGGCGTACCATTTGGTACGGCTGACCAACTGGTACGCTGCCCTTAGACTCATACAAATTCTCTTCATATAGATACAATACACAAGACACACTATAGCACAGGAATATGCTCTAACTATGAAGAAAAAGCTCCATCAGAATCCGATGAAGATTACAACCCTGATGATGATGCCGGACGGGGCAAGGGTAAGAAACCGATTACTTCCTCGTCTTCATTGACACCATCTAAAAGGAAGAAGTCGATTTCCAATGCTGGCAAGAGTCGTAAGACGTTGAGAAATCAAGAATTTTTACTACAACGACATGCCGGTGGATCTTCATCTGGTGGTCCCGATATGTCTATGCATGTGTCAACTTCATTTACAGCTACTACAATATGATCAACTACTACACAAGTTGTAATTTTCACTGAGTTGAATCAATCTGGCATTTTGAAAAAATTATTGGGAATGACAAAGTCTACAACAGCAAGCATAACACCTTCAGCAAGTGTTGGTGCTCAGTTTGTGAATCAGTCTATGGGAATATCATCAACTCCAACATTCTCAACGACAACTACAACGACATCCACACCAACTTCCGATGTTAATATCAATGTATCCCAAAGTTTGATATCATTTTATCAAATGGAGATCCTCAATAGTGCACTTCTAAATTGTCAATCACAGCTTGATGACTTGAAGGCTAAGGATGATGAAAAGTTAAAAGTGATTGAGGTGTTGAAGAGAAAAGACGAGGAGAATTCCAAATTGATTAAAGAGTTAAAGGCAAGAGATGAATCTCAATCAAAACAGATTGTTGAATTGCATAGAGATTATCTTCAGGTGAAAAGTGGGAAAGCAGACAAAGCTCAAGAGATTACAAGATTGAAGACGGTCAGTTTAAATCAAAATGCCTAGATAGCAAGGATGAATGAGCAGATTAAATTCTTGCTTAAGAAATTTACTGCTCAGGGGGATATTGGGTGTAAAGATGATGTAGTAAGGTACTTGAATGATGAACCTGATAATGACAACCCTGACGATGCTACTGGTGGAGGTGTTACAGGTCTAACTGGAACTTCTAGTTCGGGTGCTGGTACTTCTGCAGCCAGGGGGAGTCTGATTCTAGGAATGCAGTGTCGATTATATGAGTTCCATTAAATCAAGCGGCTAAAAGTATTCATGAGATTGGCACAATCTTAGAAGATGGAGAGTTTGTTTCTGAACTCACTCCAGCTCAAATTCAAGACGTATTTTATTTAGATGACGAGGAAATGAGGAAAGCAACCGAAGCTGAACCCGAAACTTATGAGTCATCAGAAGCTGAAACTGATGATGATAATGTGGATGAGGAATTTGAGATTGAGGATATAACAGAAGAAGAATATCCTGACATGTGTTCTAACTTCAACCACCAAGACGATGATACTTTTGAAATATTCCAAAAGAGAAGGGTAATGATGCTGAGGCTGAGTTAAAGATAAAAGAAGCTGAAATTCTTGTTGACCTAGTTGTTCAAGAAGCCAAAGAACAAAAATAGAGATGGGTCTTTGATTAATACATGAAAAAATTTCATGCCAGTTACGTTCCTCCCCCAAAGTCAATCAAAGAACGTAGGCATGTAAGGTTCAAAGGTCAAGCTTCAGGTGAGATTGTAAGTTGGATGTATGCTGACGATATTGACTGTTATGTGATCCAACGTCAGTTTGATATGCAATATTTCAAGAGGGCATTGGATTTCAACACGTTGCCGGTTTGGGATGTTCGGGAGCTGACTAGAAAACCATTTTTAAACTATGGTAAAGGATGGAAAGGGTTACATTTCAAGAATATTATGGAGAAAGAATGTCAGAAAAGGTTTCAATTACTAAGGCCATGAAAGCCAAAAAGAAGAGAACATCCGACAAGATGCATCCAATAATTGGTAAACAGCTGATTGTGTTGAGAGTCAAGGAGAAGCCGAAGGTGATGAAAAAGATACCGTTGAAGAAAATGGAACTAGATTTCATAAAGAATCCGAGATGGTGGTATTACGATGAGAAGACTGGTGAAGCGGTGATAGTGTTGGAAGATGAGAATGGAGTTGTGAAGATATTCGATCCCATGTGGCTGACCAAATTGTCAAAGGCTGATACAGACGAGCTGTACCATAGTCAGTTATTTTTCCATCCTAACTTTATGGAACAGGCTCTGCAATTTCAAAGGGTTATATGGATATGTTTCGCGTTCAACATCTATGCCGGCATAAATAATCAAAACATAGGACCGAGATGGAGGCTAGAGCTCAAGACTAAAAGAAACTGACCATCATTTTCCAAGGGGGACTTTGTTGATATATGAAAATGGCAAGATGCAGGATCAGATAGAAGAAATCAGAAGAAAAAGACAAATTTCTAATATGCTTAGACGAACCTACCCAAACCTGGACGAACTGGCACCCGAACTGCCAGTTCGGGTGATCTGGGTCTTCTATATATAGTAGATTTGTGTTAGAATTTTCTAACTGGGCATCCTAAGTGTGTGTGTCTTAAGGTGTACACATCATTAGAGCTCTAAGTCTTTTGTAACCTCTGTTTGGTTGATATATGAAAGATTGAGTTCGTAATTACATCGTTGTGTTGTTTCGTTTACTAAAATGGCTTGAGTTGCACACGATCCAACCTTTGGCTCACTTTCAGTTATGGTTGACTATCAACTATCTCCCGAGTGAGACCTAAACTTGTTTTAAGCCTAACCATTATATCTTTAGCGACAACATTACCCAAAGTTGCAGGGTTCAATTTCATAGGATCAATTGTTTCTCGAGCTTGAGCATAGCTCGATCTCAGAGAAGTTAATTTATTCAATAGATCTGCAATTTGAAGTTTCAAATTTGATTCCGTATGCTTCAGGACTTCTATATCATCCTTCAGAGATTTGATCTTAATTAAAAAATCCTTCTCTTTAGCCTAAAGGGCTTTAACATTGCTTTTACTCTCTGCCGCTCTGGCAACCAGTTCAAGGTTGTAAGAGCGATAGCGAGCAACCACTTCTAAGCATTTCTCAGAACATAAATGTGGTTTTACCTCATCGGGAATCAAACTCTTTTTAAGTTGAATGTTCCTCTTCTCAGCTTTAGATTCGGCATGGGAAGAACTCACTTCTACAGCTTTACCAGTAGCAACAGATTCTTCAAAGATATCTTTAATACCGGCCATCAAGTAGTAGTTGGTCGGAAAGAGAGGATCAAACATTTCGGACTCATAGTTCTCTTCTTCAGCAGTGTCGACCATCAAAGCATAATCAGGCAGGCTTGAAGACTGATTCTGAGGAGTAGAGGTCTAATTGTAATTTCCACCCTCGAGAACTACCAAAGCTTTTCCATTGTTGTCTGCCCTTTGAGCATTTCCTAAGTTCTATGAGGTTTGATGAGGGATAGATGTAGCATGTGACTTCTGGTACGGCGAGCTGTTTTGGTTTTGGTAAGTCTGGTTACTACCGCCAGACTTGATTGGAACAATCCTTTTCTTTGGCTTAGAATATTCACGGGCAAAGTGACCTAACTCATGACAATTATAACATTGAGCATGTGACTTGTCAGACCCAACAGATGAGCTAAGATGGCCTTGAAAGACCTTTCTTCTAGTTTGTTTGAAAAATTTCCCAGTGCGTGCATCTATCATGCCCATCTGCCACTTGATGTCCATTTCCTCAAGGTCATCAGCATAAATTTGGTCAAGATCTTCCTGACATACAGTCATAGTTTCAATGTTCCTAGACATTTGTGATGACAGAAATGCCATGAAAGCATTGCAAAATCTTGGTCTAAGCTGGAGACATTAGAGGCAGTAGGTGCAGATTGGTGAGCAAATGATCCAGTAGCAGGTTGTGCAACATAAGATCCACTAGCAGGTTGATGCATGGCATGAGCAATGAAAGGTTCTTGTGGCAGAGGAGTTGGAGTAGAAGCATCAGCATGTACACTTGAACTAGAGAGATAGGAATACTGTAATCCCCCCTCAGAAGTATGAGAAATGAAAGCAGCATTTGGTGGAGCAACAGTTAAGCTAGTGATTTGTACACCGAAAAATGGATCGAAAGTTCACCGAAACACAAGAACACAAAAGCTAAATAAATATTAGTTTATAGCTCCAATTGATCAATGTTTACATGATTTGGACTCGTTTACAGCATCTAAACATGATTCTAGACTCAGAACTCTCAAAGAAACGAAATCAAAAACTCCTCCCTCTAGAATTGATCTCAGGAAACGGTTATGGGAGCTACGTCCCTTCATCCGGACTTAAAATATCAAATATATAGTGGCTCCAGTTCGTGAGTACCGAACTCTAGGTTCGGCTTCACTTCGGTTGACTTCATTTCTTGATCTTCAAATCGTGACTTCCGTATCTTTAAATCTCATATATGTGATTTTTAATAAATCACAATCAAGTCCCTCCACTTTAATAGATTGACACAAACTACCCTCTAACTTGATTTAACCAAACTATCTGAATCAACCAACAAAATAACGAATACACACACGACACACATAATTTTCACTAACTAACTCCCCCTTGACGTGTGTTATATCAGATCTTCAAACTCTTTGAATGTGATGTTAGTTGATATAAGGTAGACAGGCAGGAATAGGACTATGTCAACTAACCATTTGTGAAAGTAATAACTCTTTGACAGCTTCGCAACCATGCATGAAATCCATTCTGAGATCCTTATCTGGGAAATTTCATCTTTTCAACCTGCAAGCTTCAGAAGACAGAAGTGCGGTTTTTCTTTTTCAAGCCAACATAAGTTAATCTTGGACAAAAATACCCTTCGGAGAACCAAGATATATTATTTTTTTAATTGTTTTACATCACATGTCGATCGATCGAAAACAAACAAGAAACAAAATCTTTTTGACTTTTTGAAATTTAGAATCAAAACACAACTAAAATCTTTTTGTATTTTTGCAACCTTATGCTAAAACACGCCGAAAATCTTTTTGATATTTTTTGAAATGAAATGTAAATGCAATATAGAATTAAACTCTATTTTTGTTTTTGGTGAAAAAGATCACAACATGAGATCATATTAGACATAACTCATCGTACACACTGCAATTTCAAAATACTAAGCATGCAAGCCAAGCTGACTGAGAATACAACCATTTGGTTTATTACAGCTAAAGTAGGTCATTGTCTATAGCTTTCTGATATGAATTAAGTGTATGTCTCGAGCATTGATAACATGGTACCCACACAATCAGGAATACTAGCAATCCGCTTATTTCATATTTTTGTATGTTTCTTTTATTACTCGCAGCAGATTTCTCATACTGATATTGTAAACTTGCTTATACAGAATCAAATGCCACAGAGATATCAAGTTCATGATGTTTCTTGCAAAAACAAAGCAGAAGCCTGAAATACTTAGCAATCAGGTCGGCCTTGTGAGCACGCAGTGAATGCATAAGTATTGAGAAAATAAATTAAAAGAAATCAAACAAGTTGAAGTTGTATAATCCAACAACAATCAGGTCGGCCTTGTGGGCACGAAGAGAAAGTCCGATGGATTATACGAAACACCAAAGAAAATAAAGCTGAATATCAAATAAACAACTATCAGGTCGATCTTGTGGATACGCAGAGATAGTCCGATCATTTGACAAAATAAAGAAAATCAAACAAGTTGATAATTTTCAAAATAAAGCAAGCGTACACAAGAACATCTCTTTATTCTGTTTTTGGTATGTTCTTATTTTAGTTTGCCAGTATGCACAGTACCCATTATGGTTTGTAACCACAATTATCAGCTTCAGAAGACTTGAAGTTGTGATTTCCTTCACTTTAGCAACCTACTCAATCTTTTAGATTATCTTGGCACAAAACGTCTCTTCGAGACTCCAAGATATGATTTTGAAAATTTGATTTTGTATCACGTGTTGATAAGATCGAAAATAAAGCAGAAACAAAATCTTTTTGGCTTTTAGAAAGTTTATATCAAAAAAACATAAAATCTTTTTGATTTTTCAAATTTAAGCTAAAACACACCAAAAATCTTTTTGTACTTTTCTTGAAATGAAATGAAATATAATACAGAATCAAACTCTATTTTTTGCATGAGAAAGATCACTATATGGGATCATATTGGACATGCCGCACTGAACTACACTTCAATTTCAATTAATTGAAGCACATAAATCATGCTGATTGCCGGTATAATTTGTCCATCTTAAACTCAGGCAGAATCATACTCATAACATCTGGATATGTTAAGTTATTGATTAGATTTTGCTTTGACCAGTGTACCCCACTCTATCAGACATTTTCAGACATTTTCTTTTTCTTTTTCTTTTGCATTTGTTTTTTTCTTTTTGTGTGATTACACTTGGGAATTTTCAAAGAGTATAATATTTTCATGATATAGTCAACTGTGTTCCATGCAAAAAGAAATAAGAACGTTAAATCGTCTACCTAAAGGTCTATCTTTCGATACGCAGATAAGGCCTCGGATTTAACAAAATAAAGAAAATAAAACAAGTTGAAATTGTATAACCCAACAACAATCAGGTCGGTACTCCGGTACACGTAGAGAAAGTCCGATGAGTTATACGAAACACCAAAGAAAATAAAGCAGAAAGTCAAACGAACAACAATCAGGTCGGCCTTGTGAGCACGCAAAGAAAGTCCGATCGTTTGACAAAATAAAGAAAATCAAACAAGTTGAAATTGTTGCAAAATGAACACATGTATACACAGTGACTTCTCATTTTGATTTTCACACTTATTTTTCTTTTTGTCATGAAATAAGCATCAAGATGTTATCCACATGGTCAAGCAATATTATTTAGTGTATATCACATCTGAATACTTTCTGATTTGTCGAGCCTACCAAACATATCAAAAAATGATCTTATGGCCCTTTCATCTACTCTAACCATGAGTCAGATACATGAGCCAATGTACCATCATTTCCCAATGATCAATTTCTCAAAATTATATATTGTGCATGTATTCACCTTCTTTATATATTTGGTACGTATTCACCTTCCTTATATATTGTGCATGTATTCACCTTCTTTATATATTTGGCATGTATTCACCTTCTTCCCATAACATGCATTTTCATAATTTCTCCCCCTTACATGCATTTCTCCCCCTTAAAATGAAAACTCTATTTTTGGATTTTCATTTTACAAAAACAAGACGCATTTTTTTGGTTTTTATCAATTGAAAATTGAAAAACTGTATACGGATCGATTCTATGGATGAGACGTAAGTTTTGTCATCGATTCGTGTCAAATGATTACATGACCGAAGGAGTATACAAACGTTTAAGCTCTGGGGGAGGTTGGACAGAACCTCCCCTCTCAACACAAAGACTCTGGACAAAAACTTACAAAGAAATACAAACACAAAACTATTTATACTTCTTCATTCTGTCCGAACTGGGAAGCTCCGAACTCCCTCCGAACTTGGAGTTCGGACCACCTTCGGACAACTCCGAACCTGGAGTTTGGCTGGGTTTCGGACCTCAGTTCATGTCTCCGACAAATCAGTCTGTTTGACAATTCGAATAATAACGGCCACACAAGGTTCATGCATTAACAAATTCCCCCTTGGACGTTACTGTCGTATCCAGACATTGATCTTCTAGCAATCGTCATCAGTCAGTCTGCTAAATCTTGAATCTTGATTATCAGCAAACTCCCCTTGGACTGAACTTCAGATATGCAGGAAACAGTTTGCATCTTGTACAATCTCCACAACCAATAAAGTTTCCCTAGCTTCAAGCACAACCATCCAACTGGAACCAGCATATATGATAATGGTTCACCTCATCAGTCGTTTCCCGGAAACTGCCAAGACATCCACGAACATCACTGCACGTTGACAGAAATCTTCAATCTTCACCAAAATGTAATACATTCTGATCATTATGAAAACAGACACAATCAGCATCTTCAATCAGGGAAATTCCCCCTCAGCATAAAATCCATCCCAATATATTAGTCCGGTAAACGTATATCTCATTGCAGACTGGAATCTGACCAAGTCTTCACAACTCAAGAAAGAAAGTATCGGGCATATGATAAAGAGTTCCAAACTATAACCGAAAACTTTGACATATCGGTTCACACGAACATCAGAATACATCACCTTTCCATGAAGATCAAAAATTACCATCATCCCTGAATTGATTGCTTTTGAATATTCACTTTTTCAATTATGAAGCTTTGAAAGTTTTTAGGGTCCCCATTTAATTCCCCCTTGACAAGTGACATATTCAAATCTTCAATTTCTTATGATTCCAACCCCGCATTCTTGTAGTGGAATGATAAACTCAAGTGGCCCGCAACAGAATCTTTAATCTCATTCAATCTTCAGTTTGTGTAGAAAGATAATCTCCGACAAACATTCCCAAGTAATCATATCCATGTCTTCGAATCTTTGTCCATCATCAGAAACACGTATTCTTGAATCTCTGTCCATCATCAAGAACATCAATGACTACTCACAAACTCATTTCATGAAATTCGATCACTAACTCATAACAAGTATCGGAATCTGGATTTTAAAAATCACACCCTACAGCTACCGAATCAAGAGTAAACTCGATAACTGATCCGCTTCTGTAAAATTCCCACCTAACGGGAGTTCGGGGGCAGCGCCCCTGAGAAGCGGGGTCCAAGGGGCGGCAGCCCCTGGCAGGGCCAAGGGGCAGAGCCCCTGGCTGGGATCGAGCTATCCGAACCTTGTCCGAACTACCTCCGAACCTGATCCCCCGAACCCTCTCCGAAACTGACCTTCGGACCTCATCCGAACCTGACCTTCGGACGTCCGAACCTGGAGTTCTGAGCGGTTATTTTCTAGATCTGTTCTTGGGCCAAACTCTATCCGAACTCGGACTGGAAATTTTTGAAATCGAACCAGACTCATAATTTTATCGAATTTTGACATCTAGAGGCTCCAGTTAGGTAAAAACATGATTCAGAAAGATTCGATTGATTAAAAATAAATTAGAAACACTTTCAATCACCCCTAACCGAAGTTTTAACGTCTCAAAATGAAGAAAAACGATAGATTTCGACCATAGAAAGAGCCAACAGCTCTGATACCAACTGAAAAACCGTATACGGATCGATTCTATGGATGAGGCGGAAGTTTTTTCATTGATTCGTGTCAAATGATTACATGACCGAAGGAGTATATAAACTTTTAAGCTCTGGGGAGGTTGGACAGAACCTCCCCTCTCAACACAAAGACTCTGGACAAAAACTTACAAAGAAATACAAAGACGAAACTATTTATACTTCTTCATTCTGTCCGAACTCGGAAGCTCCAAAATCTGTCCGAACTCCCTCCGAACTTGGAGTTCGGACCACCTTCGGACAACTCCGAACCTGGAGTTCGGCTGGGTTTCGGACCTCAGTTCATGTCTCCGACAAATCAGTCTGTTTGACAATTCGAACGGTAACGGCCACACAAGGTTCATGCATTAACAAATTCCCCCTTCGACGTTACTGTCGTATCCATACATTGATCTTCTAGCAATCGTCATCAGTCAGTCTGCTACATCTTGAATCTTGATTATCAGCAAACTTCCCTTGGACTGAACTTCATACATGCAGGAAACAGTTTACATCTTGTACAATCTCCACAACCAATTAAGTTCCCCCTAGCTTCAAGCACAACCATCCAACTGGAACCAGCATATATGGTAATGGTTCACCTCATCAGTCGTTTCCCAGAAACTGCCAAGACATCCACGAACATCACTGCACGTTGACAGAAATCTTCAATCTTCACCAAAATGTAATACATTCTGATCATTATGAAAACAGACACAATCAGCATCTTCAATCAGGGAAATTCCCCCTCAGCATAAAATCCATCCCAATATATTAGTCCGGTAAACGTATATCTCATTGCAGACTGGAATCTGACCAAGTCTTCACAACTCAAGAAAGAAAGTATCGGGCATATGAGAAAGAGTTCCAAACTATAACCGAAAACTTTGACATATCGGTTCACACGAACATCAGAATACATCACCTTTCCATGAAGATCAAAAATTACCATCATCCCTGAATTGATTGCTTTTGAATATTCACTTTTTCAATTATGAAGCTTTGAAAGTTTTTAGGGTCCCCATTTAATTCCCCCCTTGACAAGTGACATATTCAAATCTTCAATTTCTTATGATTCCAACCCCGCATTCTTGTAGTGGAATGATAAACTCAAGTGGCCCGCAACAGAATCTTTAATATCATTCAATCTTCAGTTTGTGTATAAACATAATCTCCGACAAACATTCCCAAGTAATCATAACCATGTCTTCGAATCTTTGTCCATCATCAGAAACACGTATTCTTGAATCTCTGTCCATCATCAAGAACATCAATGACTACTCACAAACTCATTTCTTGAAATTCGATCACTAACTCGTAACAAGTATCGGAATCTGGATTTTAAAAATAACACCCCACAGCTACCGAATCAAGAGTAAACTCGATAACTGATCCGCTTCTTTAAAATTCCCACCTAACGGGGTTCGGGGGCAGCGCCCTTGAGAGCGGGGTCCAAGGGGCAGCAGCCCCTGGCAGGGTCCAAGGGGCAGAGCCCCTGGCTGGGATCGAGTTGTCCGAACCTTGTCCGAACTACCTCCGAACCCTTTTCGAAACTGACCTTCGGACCTCATCCGAACCTGACCTTCGGACGTCCGAACCTGGAGTTCGGAGCGGTTATTTTCTAGATCTGTTCTTCGGCCGAACTCTATCCGAACTCAGACTGGAAATTTTTGAAATCGAACCAGACTCAGAATTTTATCGAATTTTGACATCTAGAGGCTTCAGTTAGGTAAAAACGTGATTCAGAAAGACTCGATTGATTAAAAATAAATCAGAAACACTTTCAATCACCCCTAACCGAAGTTTTAACGTCTCAAAATGAAGAAAAACGATAGATTTCGACCATAGAAAGAGCCAACAGCTCTGATACCAACTGAAAAACCGTATACGGATTGATTCTATGGATGAGACGGAAGTTTTGTTATTGATTCGTGTCAAATGATTACATGACCGAAGGAGTATATAAACTTTTAAGCTCTAGGGGAGGTTGGACAGAACCTCCCCTCTCAACACAAAGACTCTGGACAAAAACTTACAAAGAAATACAAAGACTAAACTATTTATACTTCTTCATTCTGTCCGAACTTGGAAGCTCTAAACTCTGTCCGAACTCCCTCCGAACTTGGAGTTCGGACCACCTTCGGACAACTACGAACCTGGAGTTCGGCTGGGTTTTGGACCTCAGTTCATGTCTCCGACAAATCAGTCTGTTTGACAATTTGAACAGTAATGGCCACACAAGGTTCATGCATCAACAAAAATGCATAAAGACAAAAAAAAAGATGATCAATCAACACGGATATTTTGCAGTTTAGAATTTCAGAAATTTGCAGGTTAGAAAAATATATTGCAAGCAATTTAAGTTAAGCAGAATACTCCTCCATCAACAACTTTTCAATCGTCGATAGGTCTTCTAGAAGTACCTGCACACTGGTCAAACTTATAAGTTTATAAATGACCTGAAGCGGATTGCTTTTGGTCGACCAGTGTCCTGGTATTGCTTCGAAACCACTTTTGGTATCCATTGTTGTGGTTTTGGTAATTCAATTTTTGAAGAATCCATCATAGGTGACTGTGATGATGAACCTACATTTTGAACCTTTTGAAAGATAGTAACAAAACGTTTTTGTTTAAGAAATAATGTAGGTTCACATTCATCAAAAACCCTGCCTTGTTCATCGAAGAACTTTGATTTGGCAGGTTTACCAAAAACTAATTTCTTTTGAAATCTTTGATTTGATTCAGCAGGAAGTGGACAATTTTTTGCCATATGCCCTTTTTGGCGGCAAACATAACATATACGTTCAAATTTGTCCCCCCTTTTAGGTGCCTGCGAAGAATTACAAAGATAGATATCTCGAACATGATCAAAATTAGAATAATATACCCGATGCATGTCATCATGAACCCATTTGGAAGTTGGGCTTCGAGAATAAGAACCATCAGAAGAAACTTTTGCATCTTGATTCTTCAAGGTTCTTGTAGCTTCCTTTTACACAAAAACTTCGGAAATCTTCCAAGCATCGACACAATGAAGAGGAAACTCTTTGTCGGAGAAAATCTGTTCTGAACCCTTGAGTTTGTAAAAACGCTCAGGTTGAACTTTTTCAGCTTTAAAAACGTCATTCTTCACCTGTTTCATCTTAAGTTTCTTCAAATTTTGGGATGGTGATGCTGGAAGCTCCTCAGCTTTGACAGTCTTTGCTTTAAAACCCAAACCAACATGCTTTCCAACAACTTTTTCCTCAGAATGTAAATTATGGTGTCTATCCTTTGCCAACTTAGAAAATTCAGCTTTGATATCTTTAAGATTTGTCTTTTCAAAGAAGATCATCTCATTAAATTCAGGTTGAGACGAATCTTTTCACTTGAAGTAGCAGACTTCTCATTGTCAGCAGACGATGAACCAGAAACAAATTTTGGAGCCGGAGGAATCTCAGATTTCTTGCCCTTCTTCTTCTTAGTCTTCTTATTTTTCTTCTTTTTCACAATCTTCTCTTCATCAGAATTAGATGATGTAATCTTTGAGTAATCAACATCTCCAACCTTGTCTTTAACTCCTTTGAAAGCTTCCTTGATATGAGCGGGAGGTGAAGCTGTTTTATCAAACATCCTTTCAAAATTCTCTTCTTTAGCCAGAAAGCTTGTGAACACTTGAGACTTAGAGACATATGTTCAGCAAGCGATTGGCATCAATCACCTGAATCTTTAAATCTGAAATTTGTTGTTAAAATGAGCATCAGCCTACTCCTTCTTAGTAGCAATCAAACGATTTGCAACCTTATGCGTCTCAAATTTCTGCATGCGTAGATTTTCCATTCCCTCAAACAATTCTTTCTTCAACTTATCTTCATTCCTCTTTTGAATCTCTAAATTTGCAGTTTGAACTTTGTTCACACTTACCAGCTCACGCTTCTCATTCAAATATTCCTCCATCACAGCTTGATAACTTGCAATTTCAGCAGCAGATTCTTCAGCATCCTTTGTCAGCAAATCAAGTTTGACCTTTGATTATAAAAAAGATTCAGAAATCATTAGCAGCATCTTCAGCTTCATCCTACCACTTCTTGACTTCATTCACCAACTCATTCTTTTCTTCACAGATCTTTGTATTTGCAGCTTCAACATTCTTTTTGTCTTGTTTTAATATCTCTAAAGTTTCATTCAACAATTTGACCTCGGTAATCAAACATTCATTCTTCAAAACTAATTCCTTCTCATGTTCCCTAGACACCTCCAAATCTTCTTTCACCAACTTGAATTCCTCAGAAAGCTTTTGAATTTTACTTAATAGCGAAGCATTTTCTTTCAACAAACTTTCCAAGTTTTCAGCAGATTCATAGGAACTTGGTGCTGAACTTGTGTCTGAACTTGTATCTGAACAAGAATCTTCTTGTTGATCATGAGTGACTAATAAAGCAGATGAATCAAGATGTTTACCCCAATCATAAACACCATCATATTGAACAGTTAAAGCTGTTGTCTTGGTTGAATTACAGGATGATGGTTGACTAGACCGGGTTTGCTTCCATGAGCTTGTTGATATTCTGTAGCAAAATGTCCAAGCTTAGAGCATTTGTAACACTTCAACTTTGATTTATCAAATCCCAACTTGCTATTGAAATCAGATGAACTCCGACCATGTCTCTTAAAAAATCGTTTTGATCGTCGACCTAGCATAGCATATTGCCAACCTAAATATAATTCGTTCAACTGATCATCATCAAGTTCATCAAGATCATCTCTTGTGATCTTTGCATCAGCAACATTTTTTTATAACCAACCCAAAAGATGACGTAATTAAAGCAGAAATCATTTTAGCATAATCATCGGTTGTATCAGCAGATAAAGCATTTTGATTAGAAAATTTTGGAATAGTAAAACTGCAACCTTTTGAAGAATCAGAATTACCAGAAACTCCAGCCATAAAAGCAACACTCGGTGCAGAACTCAGATTTGGCTTTGCTTTAGCATTCATACTAGCAGTATTCTCACCATGATACAACTCCGGATTTTGTAAGGTAGCAGTTGACTTCTTTGAATTTAACATTTCCATTTCCCGAGCATGAAGTTTTCTAGTAAGCTCGTGAAATATCAAAGTGGAGTATTCTTCATCATGAGTTAGAAACAAAACATAGTTCTCCCACTTTTCAGGCAAAGCTTCCATAATCTTTTCCTTCAAATCAGCATCAGTCTTCTCAATTCCAACTACCTTTAACTCACTAATCAGATGTGAAAACCTTGAAACAAGAGCAGTAATGTTCTCATTATCATAATGTTGAAAGTTATCAAATTCTTTATTCAACACTTTCTTCCGACTCTTCTTGTAATCATCATTCCCCTCACATCTTGCTGATAAAGCATCCCACAATTGCTTAGATTTCTTGCAAGTACTCAATTGATGTAGCAACTCAGTGGGTAATGCCATTGTAAGATAACCGAAAGCTTTTTGTTCAAGCTCGTATGATTTCCTTTCAGCAATGTCGAAGGTATGAACTTCCTTGAAATCTCCTTGATCAGTCGAATGTTGATAAAGCTTCTTGATTGGAATCCACAAATCGATATCATTCGTACTTATGTAAGCCGAAAATTGTTGCTTCCAATTTTGATAATCTTCCAACTTCAACAACTGGACGTCGTACCCTATCCGAACTTAAACACCTTGTCCGAACTTGCTCCGAACTCTCTCTGAACCTCCAACAATAGTCCGAACTTCAAACGAACCTTAATTGTGCGAAACGATTACCGAACTCCTTCCGAACCTACTCCGAACTCGCCCGAACTCTTTCCGAAACACAAACTGGTCCGAACCTTGACCGAAATACCACCAAATAAAAACAACTTCCAAACTTTGATCGAACACAGACTGAACCGTCTCCGAACTATGTCCGAACTTGAACTTTGGGGTAGTTGGTCTGAACCTCACCAGTAACGGCCGAACTTCACCATAGTTTTCTCAAAAGGCTCGATTTTGGACAGAATTTGACGAGATTTGCAGTAGTGGATCAGAAAAAAGTGATGAGGAATGATTTAGGAGCAAAATTTTCGCAAAAGACTCGATCAAAGTAATCAAAAATTTGCAAAAACACTAAAAAATCACTCAAAAATACTCATTTCGTGTAAAAAAAACTCCGAAAATAGCAACCACAGATCAGTAGATTGAACCAGAAAGCTCTGATACCACTTGAAAAGTCGTGATCGTTGGATCTTCTACTCAATCTAGCTATTCGGATACGAAACAAGTAATTAACCGGTTGTTTTATTGATCTAGGAACAATTACAATCAGTAACACTCAGGATATAGACACAGAGAACACCTTACAGAACACACACTTAAGATACACTCATCTGAACACTTATACAAAACTCTCCAAAACTAGTCCTAAACAAGGCTCAAGCTCACTATTTATAGCCACTGGCCGAACCCTGTCTGAACTCCACGTTCGGCAGCAAGTCCAAACTCCTGGTTCGGACCAGGTTCGGCAGGAAAAGAACCTTGCCTTGAACTTGGGTCTTGAACCTTGGTTGAATACTTCACACGACGCACTTCTCAGGTATCAACATTTTGAAAATATTTATCAAATGGCGAATCATAAAAACCTGAATGATCTCCATAACCACAAAATTTATCTGTATGATAAAACCTGTTTGATGTAGCAGATTGAAAATTTTGTTTTCGTTTTGAAAAATATGGTGACCAATTATCATATTTTGAGGTTTTACCAATAATCGGCTTCTTGTGAGCTTGTTTTCGTTGGTTTTGCTCATTTTGTCTAATAGGTACCTCATTGAGAATCATGGAATCGGATGATGGTGATCGATATGAACCATGTGAAAACCTTTTTCGAATAGCACAATCACGAATCACATGTCCTTTATTGTTGCAGTAAAAGCAAGCTCTCCTATCAGCTGACTTAGGAGATGACATGGATTCTGTTGAAATTGTTAAATGTTGAGAAGAACCACTCTCTTTCCGCTCTAACTTAAACTTCTTCTTTAGCAGAAACTCGACATTTTTTTTCTTTTGAAAATCTTGTTCAGTACCACAATCTTCATTTCCAGCATTAACTTTCTCGTCTTAAGCATCATTGAAAATTTCATCCATTTGGCTGACAAACTCTTGTTGCTTCAATATAATTCTCTCAGACAGTTTAAGTGATGTATCAGATGATGAATTTTTAGTTGGAACCATCATTATTTGTTCTAGCAATGCATCATTCACTTTTTCATTCTCCTTCTCAACCTTGATTTCGTCAACAATTCAATCATACCACTGAAATCATTTGTAGCATCCACGTTCTCGTCTTTGCTTTCATATCCCACACCACCATTCTTTTTATATTTTTCTGGGACAGACTTAGGTTTCTCATGACCTTGTGAAGCAAGTCAAGAAAACTCATACTTGATTGCATTCAGATCATCTTTATTGGAAGGCAAAGATTCATCAATCACAATCTCTAAAGATTTTTGAACTTTAACATGTCCTGGATTGCCTTCAAACACTTTTTCGTTATCAAGCAATATGGAACTTGAGAAAAATTTAGTTCTCTTATTAGCATCAAAATTCTCTTCATTTTTCTTCTGGGACTTTGACTTTTTCTTCTTCTCAGAATAATTATAAGCAAACTTTGAATAATCATGAACTTCTTCTGTTGCTTTCAAAGTATTGATAGAATTTTCAATAAAAATAGGAGGTGGAACACTTTTTAGAATAACATCACCGAAAAGCTATTGAAAATTCTCCTTTTTACACAAATTTTTCTTGAAAGACGATAAATTATTGAGATTATGCAACTGTCTTTTGAAATCATAAACCTCAATCTTCATCTTTGCAATTTTCTTTTGCGCTTCAGCCAACTCTTTTTATGTTGCAATAAGTTCTTCTGTTGTTCTATTCATATTAGACTTTTCTCTCCTCAACTGATCATGAGCATCATATGTTTCTTGAACAACCTTTTCTCATCTTTGTTTATAAATCTAAACATTTTGCTTCAAAAGCTTGTTTTCATGAAGCAATTCAGCTTTAGCATCTAACAGCTTTGTGTTGTCCTCTTGATGACTTAATTCTTTAGCAGTATGATCAAAAATTTCATTTTCTAGACCTTCAAGTTTGATCTTTGATTTTGCAAACAAATCATCAAAAACTGCCGCCATGTCATTTGCTTATTTCTTCCATTTTTCAACTTCCTTCATCAAATCATCATTTGTTTCAGTCAGCTTTGAAACTTTTGCAATTAACTCTGCATTCTCGTGTTGAAGCTTCAATTCACTCTCAACAGCTGCCCGTTATGAAGACCCATCTTTTTGAACTTCTTCAATAACAGATTCATTCAATTCAGCATATTTCTGAGCAAGAGCATCCCAAAATATTTTAGAATTCTTGCACGTTTTGAATTGAGGCGGTAATTCTTTTGACAGTGCCATTGTGAGAATATCATAAGCTTTAATTCTCTTTCATAACATTTCCTTTCCTCAAATGCAAGATCTCTTTGAAATTTAGGAAAACCATGCCAATCAGTCGGATATGAATACTTTTTATCAATCGCCTTCCAAAATTCATCACAGTTAGCGTTGATAAAAATCTCAAAATCTTTTCTCCATTCTTGATAATCTTCACATTTTAATAATTTGGAAACCACTGAATTCGCTTGAACATTACTTATTGTGACTACACCAAAAAAATATCAATCGTTGAATCTTGTACCTTGAACTTTGTCAAATTGGTGAGTTTAAATCTCGAAGCCAAGTCCCCAAAAAAATATTTTTGTATAATTTTTTATTTTCTTTTGTGAAAGAACTTTAAAAAAATGTTTAGAGTTTTTGTTTTGTTTTAAGAAAAGAAACTAAACAATGAAAAATAACAACGTAAAAACAAAAAACAAACACAAACGTGTTTATGTTTGTTAACCGATTCAACAAAACCAAAAAGAATTTGCATTCACGAAACAATCCAACAAACACAAACCTTTGTGTTAAATTTTTTAAAGAAAACTTGTTATTTAAAGCTAGTGAATTTTGTGATTTTTTTTTTTAAATTTGTAGTTGTTTTTTTTTTAAAAAAAATCTTATTAGTTGAGATTTTGTTTTAGTTGTTTTTCTTTTTCTTTTTTTTAAGAAGAAAACCTATTTAAACACTTTAAAACTTGAGGGGTTAAAATAAAACTTTACATAAAACAACAAAATAGTCGCATGCCTGTCCTCTCCCCCGTTTTTCTAACTCTTTCCGGCGAAAAAATCCGGCCGGTAACCTATTTTCCAGCGAGCAAAGTCTCAAATCAACCACAAACTTCAAAAATCCGTATCTTGTTCAATTCTTAACCAAATTCGATCCGAAAGTTGCTACGAATTCGTGAGATCGAGAGGAATCAAACTAGCACCATTGTTGCTAGGTTTTGATGAAGTTTAAGCATCGAATAATGTAAGGGAATAATTTGTGGCTTGTGTATTAAATCATCACTTGGCGGACTATTTTGAAGGCCTAAGTGTTAGACTAGGTGAAAATTAGCTGGGTTATTGTTATATTGGGTCATTGGGCCAATTTAGACATGTTTGGGCCCAATTAGAAAGAGTTTAAGGGGTGTTTAGTGGACCTGTTTAGCCTAATCCGAAAATTAGGTTTAAGATTTGTTTATCTATATAAACAAATCTTAATATCCATATTAGTGGTTAGCTAGTTGAGAGAGATACAAGGAGGCTTTTCGGTTTCGACCAAGTTTGTGTACCAGACGATTATTAATCGTGTGCACTTTGTTCCATGTTTTATTGTTTAATTATTGTGTTCTTCGATTTCTATTTCTTGCATCTTGAATCACTCGATTGACTGGATTCCGCACACTCAATCGAGTACTGATATCGTGTTAAGAACCGGTTTCGGGACTTACAATTGGTATCAAAGCCAAGAAACAAGCGTTTCGAGGCTCTCACGATATTCGATTCAAGTGATTTGGTGTTTTTCGATTCGTTGTTTTGGCCGTTGTTGGTTGGCGGCTGTGAAGTACTATTTAGGGTTCATATTTTCTTATGCTTTGTGTCATATTTTGGTGTTGAATCTCAAGTGTTTCGTTCGCTTTGTTTCATTTGATCCGAAAATTGACTTGGTCCAATTTTTGTTTGAGTTATTTTTGGTTACTTTCAATTGGGTGAATTCCTATCACTTCGTCCTATTTATTCAATCAATGATTTGATTGATTTATTTAAAAAAAAAGGAATTCGGATCTTGATTTGGTGGTTAAAGATAAGTGTGAGAAATTGGAATTGCGTAAAAGATAGGATTGCTTTTTTTAATAAAAAAAATCTCGGTCCAATTTGTTTTGTGATCAGAATCAATTACTGACGAGATTTTTTTGGTGGAAAAATCCCTTGGTCAACATTGGTAGACAGAGTCAAAGCTGGTGTTCGGATTCTCAGGATTTCGGACGAAATCCTCATTTCGACCGAAATCGAATTATCTATCGAAATCAAATTCTCTGTGACAAATCAAATGGAAGTCATTTTAAATTAAAGTTCTATCTATTTACAATATTTTTGTGATTTACGTGAATTGAAGTTCAAAATATTAACGTTTGTGCCATTGTATTTATTTAAAATGTGTGGCTCACGGCATCCGGTTTTTTAAGCAAGAAACGGCCACTCATTTCAAGTTGGTGCAAATTATTTTGGACGGGGTTTTGATCTTTGAATTTTTCTGCACATTGTGGAGTAATTCGTTTTTTTTTAATTTTCATATTTTTGCTCCAAGTGTTTCAAGGTGTTACTAACGGCTTTACTTGTGAGTTTCTTGTGATTGTTGTGCAGGTTACAAGTGTTGCAGAAGCAAGAAGCCCGAGTTCTATAAGCTATTCGATCGAAAATCTGTGGCTTGGACCCTTATTTCGATCGAATTTTTTTTGGCTTTTCGACCCTTTTGGACACTTTTCGATCGGAAAGTCCCCTCGTGACTTTCGATCGGAGAGTACTTCCCGGTTCCCCACTTTTCGATTGGAAAGTCCCCTCGTGACTTTTCGATCAGGTCCGTTTCGATCGGAAAGTCCCTTCGTGACTTTTCGATCAGCTCCGTTTCGATCGGAAAGTCCCTTCGTGACTTTTCGATCAGCTCACCCTTCGATCGGAAAGTCCCTTCGTGACTTTTCGATCTGCCTCGCCCTTCGATCGGAAAGTCCCTTCGTGACTTTTCGATCAGCTCGCATTTCGATCGGAAAGTCCCTTCGTGACTTTTCGATCTGCTTACACTTTTTGATCGAGCCGAAACTCTGCCCGACCGAAAAGCTGACTTTTCGATCCAGTTGAGACTTTTCGATCCATCCCTTTTCAATCCATTCAAGTCTTTCAGTTCGTATTTTATCCAGAAGTTCATCCAAAGACGACAATGACAAGTACTCAAGTTGCTTCTCCTCCTGTGAGTGATCAAACTCAGATATGTTCGAACTCGGCTTGCTCCGAATCAATCGAACATTATAAGCAACTGTTTCGAACTGAAGAAAGAGACCGTCTCAATGCAGAGTACAAACTAAAGAATCATCTAAAACAAGTCGAACCCTACAAAAAGAGGATAGAGTCTTTAGGTAACGAACTCAGTCAGGAGAAGTATCTTTTCCGGACATTCCGTGAAAAAGAGGAGGAAAAACAGAAGATCAATCGTGCTGATGGAACTTGGATCTGTAACTGCGAGGAATGCTCAAACCCCACGTGCTGTGCTTTGATTAAAGAATGGGAGAGCAAGTTTACAAATGAATGTCAAAATCATGCAATCACTGCTAGAGACCTTAGGGAGTCCAAAGGTAAGACTAAAATATTTAGAGAGAAACTTGAGGCCATTCAGGTAGATGTTAAGAAGCTTCAATCTCAGGTGAGTGATAAAAGCACATATCTTAGGCTTGCTAACGCTAAAGTAGAAGAGCTAACCAAGGAGGTTGAGGAACTAAGAACCAAATTTGACTCTTCCCAATCTGCCCTTGAGAAACATCAAGTTATTCAAAAGAAAATGATGGACTCTCATCGTACTTTATTCAAATCAGAGGAGCGACTCGAGCATGTAAAAGAAACATCTGGCCTCGGGGATGGAAATTTTCCTCCCCCATTACAACATGAATACATCAAAGTGCCCCAAACTGCAGAGGAATTGTTGAAGGAGTCCCTGAATGAAGCAACCATGGTATATGGGACTCAACCAGTGCAGAAAGATGAAAAGACAGCCACTGAAGCAACTCAGTCTAATAACACTACTGAGTGTGCTGGTTCAAGCTCTAGTGAAGTGAACAGAGCTGATGAAGAAAAGTTGACTCCTTATCCAAAGATCGAGACTCCTTATTCGAAAGTGGTGGATGAGGTAAAGCGGGAACGTGTGGTGATGACTACAAGGCCCAATGGTAGGATATTCATGACATCTGGGTCTATGTTTGACCAAGAACCAAATGTTGGCTATGAACTACCATCCTTCTCCTCCAAGTTCAAAGGCTTGGGTCATGATGGCGGTTTATCATCTAACATTAAGAGCATGAGGCCCAAGATCACCATCAAGCCTCCAACTTCTATTCCTATCAAGATTGAAAGGCCTAAAACTACTATCAAGTCTCCAAACTCATCAGTGGGCTCATGCAGTGGCAACACAACAGTCTCAAAGAAACCAGTGGGCCCAAAAGTTCAAATGTCTGGTTCTGCTCAGTTTTCAACAAACCAGAAAAAATTCAACAGAAATGCATCAAGGTCTGAAAGATCTGAGAACTGGAGACTTGGAGTCTCTCCGGACATGCAACCGAATCACAATGCCTTTCTATCAAAGATGCAAACAAAAGCAAATGGAGCTCCACCTCAGCAGCTAAAGACAAACGGTTACACGTCTGACTTCTATCTCAAGAAGCAGACTTGCTTTAATTGTGGCAATCCTGGTCACATTGCCCGAAATTGTCTCTATCGCCCCTATGAGCCATATTATCCACAAAGTCGGAGTGTTTCGTCTCGGGAATCAGTTAAGTCTAAGCCAATGAAGGTGCAACCACCTAAGGCGATGAAGACTGTTTCTCCTAAGATAAAACCCTCTGATCAACATTGGGGCGCTGCCAAAGAGCAAAGAAAATTTTCAAATCAAAAATATGTTTTTCCAAATTTTGAAAATTTTCATAAAAAGGTGAAGAAACCGATTTCAAAACAACACAAAGTTGACAAACCTAAAGTTACTCCTCCAAAGGTAACTAAAACTGTTTTGAAAAAGAAACCTGAAATGAAGAAGGTTGAAATACCTAAAGTCACTACTTCAAAGGTGACTAAAACAACTTTCAAATCACCTGGTATTTGGAAACCAAAATCAAAGGCAGCTGCAACTCAAACTCCTGATTTTTCAAAGGGCATGTGTTTAAAAGAAGTAACATTCATTGATTCTTCAGGTATACCCAGAACCACAATGGCCTGGGTACCTATGGCTAACTGATCTCTCACCTTGTGCAGGAACAGTCAAGGAGGACTTTCATTAACCTTGTTTGTTTGTGATAGTGATTGTTCCAGGCACAGGATAGGAGGCATCTCTCTACCACATGACATGAAGATTTCAATGGAGGGTATGTTTCCTTGTGAGAGGTAAATCTGAGAAGATCAGCAGTAAAGGTAACACTGTCTGAATTGTTTGTTTCTTGGCTGATTTGATGTGAAGTATGGTTGTGCATGAAACAAAACCCATTTCTGAAAATTTTCAAAAGACAAACTTTGAAGGTTAGCTTGGCCAGTTTTTAGTACATATTTAGTATTGTGTCAGTGAGTGTTAAAAATATATATATATATATATATAAAAATATATATATCAAAAAAAAAAAAATCAAAAAGAATAATTAAAAAAAAAATAAAAAAAAATGTGTGTGTTGTTATTAAAAATCAAAAAGCAAGGGGAAGAATAGGAAAGATGAAATTGTTGACCCCTCAAAATTAAATTGTGCTTTTTAATTTTTAATCTTTTGTTTGTGTGTTTGAGAAGGTGGGAAGTGAAATAAACCTCCGTCTTGGAGATGGCTGACATGCATAAGGCAGATGTGAAAGACATGATCCATGGTGATATGCTGGTAGGCTCGGCTCTAAAATCTGAAAAGGTATGCGTTACACACTTAAAGATAACGTATGGCAGTTTGTTGGGTAACAACACTTAGGTTAATTGCATTTCTATTTGACTGCATGTTCAAGTTCCCGATACACACGCTTGTCTCCAAGAGTGTGAAATTGAGCTCAAAAAGTCGGTGTCCCCTCTGCTTTGCGTGAGCAATGACCTGGGGATGCTTCGAGTGTATGTAAGGCTCTCCTCTGCTTTGCGTGAGCAATGACCTGGAGTTGTCCATACATACGTGCTTACAGATCATCATAAATAATATATGCAATTAAAAAAAATGCATGTATACACCTCAAAAGATGCCAAAGAGCACAAGAAAAGAGACCCTCAAGAGTCCAAATCCCTCAGCCTTTGTCACTGATGAGAGCATTATTAAAAATGTTTCAAAAATTCAGTTGACTTTGTATATTATACCCAAAAAAAACTATGTGATCTATTCTTTCTCTTCTCAACCAAGTCTCGAGCTCAGTGTCAAACTTCTGGTTCAGGTTGTGAAAATATGTGGTAGGGAATTTATGTGCTTGATAGTGTGTAATAACATGTACATAGGATTTGTTGAAACCCACTTGCTGTTCATAATTAATGCACCAATAAAAGATAATAAAGTGACAAACAACCTGTTTGAGAAAAGGGTTAGAGTTTAAAGTGGATCAGTATATTGGCAATCACCTGGACGTGTTCGAGTAACAGAAGCTGAAAAGGGTTCCTCAGTCAGATTCATACGGTTTGATCCCATAGAAACCTTCTCGTTTAGTATTTGGTATGTTTGTTTTTATTTTTATTTTTCTTTTGGGCTATCTTAAGTTTTTATTGTTTATTTTTCAATCATGGCCAGGTTAATTTAAAAAATTTAAATAAGTTTTATGGGTTTTATGCAAGAATGTATCACCCCTCCAGAATCTCAGGGGGAGATAATGTGAAGAGTCCTCGGGTTCAGGGGAAGTATTTGTGAGAAACCCGTAACCTATGTTAGGGTTTTTGGTTAAATAATGCTAACCTGTTAACCAGTCATCATGTCTGGACAGTGTTTGTTCCATGTTGTGCTTGACAGGTTAAATGGAAAAGACAACTCATGGACAAGAAGGTCAAGGACTCAGTTGACCAAAGCAAGAACTTTGCTGCTGATCAAGTTGAAGAACCAGCCGGAAAAAGGACTTACCCTATGCTTAGGGGAAGTTTGTTGGTTTTTTCAAGTAGAGCTTCCAAAGACTCAAAAGATACCATTCTCAAGTTTAGGGGAAGCTAAATGAAGAAAAGATGCCAAGACAAGCAAGTCAAGACAGTTACTGATGATTCAGCAAGGAATCCACATTTTTCGAAAAGAAGCAAGTACTTGAGAATCCTCCTCTCATTACTTGGTCATCATGTGCAGTTCAAGCTGATGCTGACAGAGAGAACACTCCCAAAAGTCATTTTTTTTGTTGCCCAATGAAGATTGCTAAAGAAAAGAATCTTCACCAACCCATGCTCAAGCCAAGGAGAAGACTGCAAGTCTGAAGAATGAAAGTAGAAGACATTTAATAGCACAAGCCAAGGGGAAGATTGTAAGGGAATAATTTGTGGCTTGTGTATTAAATCATCACTTGGCGGACTATTTTGAAGGCCTAAGTGTTAGACTAGGTGAAAATTAGCTGGGTTATTGTTATATTGGGTCATTGGGCCAATTTAGACATGTTTGGGCCCAATTAGAAAGAGTTTAAGGGGTGTTTAGTGGGCCTGTTTAGCCTAATCCGAAAATTAGGTTTAAGATCTGTTTATCTATATAAACAAATCTTAATATCCATATTAGTGGTTAGCTAGTTGAGAGAGATACAAGGAGGCTTTTCGGTTTCGACCAAGTTTGTGTACCAGACGATTATTAATCGTGTGCACTTTGTTCCAGGTTTTATTGTTTAATTATTGTGTTCTTCGATTTCTATTTCTTGCATCTTGAATCACTCGATTGACTGGATTCCGCACACTCAATCGAGTACTGATATCGTGTTAAGAACCGGTTTCGGGACTTACAAACAAGAACACCGAACGAACTCACTTTTTTTTTAAGTTTGTGATCTACTCAAATCTGCAACAAAATGAAAATCGAGTGTTGTAACAGCTTGTATCATCAAACCGAGTATGTAGGTACCAAATTTACGCAAAATGGTTGAGTTTTGGAAAATCCACCATGGATGACCTTGAAGATGAAGAACACAACTGTGAATTTTCGAATTTGATAAATGTTAGTACCTAGCTCCTGATCGTCATGTGAAGTATCAAGAACAAGACAAAGTCATGCATGATTGCTGCTGGCCGAACCCCTGGCGACAAAACTTGAGGTTCGGACCATCGGGTTTTCAACTCTATAAATAGTTTGTCTTGTGTATTGTTTAGTAACTTCTTGGTCAAATCTTGTATGTGAACTCTGTGGTTTGTGGTCTAATACAAGTCTCATTGTATTTACTCATCGTGTTCATATCGTTTTACATTGATTTCATTACGACGATCCACCGCTCACGCATTTTCAATAAATTTTCAACGAAATTTGATTTTGAAACTTGCCTTAGATTCGTATGAGTATATTAAAACTACTGGAATCAAGCAATAACTCAAACAAACTCAGATTGATGCTTAATTTCGGACTCAAACCTCAATAGTTTGACTTTATAAAAGTCAAACTCGAACTAAATTTCCAAATTTATGCTCGAATTCAATCAGAAACGGTGTAGAATCACAGCCTGGATTGCTCTGATACCACTTGAAAGAGCGTGGAGTGTGCGAATCGTGTTCAACTCATATCAAATGTGTAAAACAAAGTAGGAAATGATCGTGTAAATAAAGCTCAATCTCATTCAATAACCAAAAAACATATTACAAGGAGACTCAGAGCTAAAACACACTCAGTTTCACACACATAAGAAAAACGTTGCATAAAATCTAGCCTATCAACCTATTTATAAGACATACAATCACCCGAACCTAAGCCTTGTCTGAACCTGCAGTTCGCCCAAGGTTCGGGTGAGGTTCGGCTAGCATCTTCAAAACTTGATTTCTTCATAACTTTGTCTGATCAAGCATGTTGCCACATTATGTATCAATAATCCCATTAGAGATTGGCAGTGCTTTCAATCGCTCTAACTTCATAGTATCGCACCTTATCAACCATATCCATGTAGTCAACTCAGTTAAATCATGGATATCAATGAGATAGGCCACTTAGGATGCAAACGATTGAGGAAAGGAATGTAGAATCTTCCTTGTAATAGAATATGAGGCAGGCCTGATCTTCTTTGTTGTCATCTCAGAAATAATTCTACAAAATCGGGTGACATACGTTTCAAATGAATCACTAGCCTTGTGTGAAATGTGTCAAAAGATAGCCTCAACTTCTCTAGTCTCCTTTTCTTAGTAGCAACATTTCCTTCATACTGCTTCTCTAACCCTTCCTATATTTCATGAGCCGAAGTGGCCTCATGAAAGTGATAGACAAGATCATCATTGATTGCCATTTTAATACAATCAAGAGCTCGTTTTTCTACCATGAGTTGTGCATGCTCAGCATGAGACGAATCCTTCAGGGGGTTGTAGATCTTAGCCCTTTCACCAGCAGGTGGGTCAGCACTAGCAGCAAACACCTGCTCAGCAATGAGTTCAACTGGACCAATGATGACTGAAGTCAACAAGTCATAGCGTAAGAATTCCAAGAATAAACGGAATTTTCCCTTCCAGTCGTCAAAATCACTTTCCCCCATAAGTCTAGGAGGGTGGTTGTTGTTTTGAGACACATGTGTGAATCGATGATGTTCAGTTGAAAGAGTGTGTAGCGGTGAACAGTGTCAACTCAAGTCATTTAACGTAAATGAAACGAACAATCACAAGGTAAATAAACTCAATCTTTGATTCAAACACTCAAGAACAGAGGTCACAAAGACTCACAGCAAACACCTTGAGTTTCACACACTTAAGACTAAACGTTACAAAATTCTAGCCTAACACAACTATATATAAGTGCCCGATCACCGGAACTTGGCTTTGTCCGAATTGGTAGTTCGGCAACCAATTCACCCAGAGTTCGGGTGTGGTTCGGCTTGCCTAGGTTTTACTTGATTTCTTCTGAATCTTTTGTCTGATCTAGCATCTTACCATATTATGCATCAACAAACCCCCCCTTGGAAAATGCTAGTCAGTCTTTATCATTCTTGAGCTCTAGCCTCTGTCTCAGTCATTGTCTTCTGGTGATTATGCCCAGCATATATATTGAACGCAAAACAAATCCGAATCACCCTTTGGAATTGCAGAGCCTGTTCCATATAGTCAGGATGGAACAAAATCGAATTATGGTATAGCTCGTCTATGTCAGCCCTCAATAAGTTGATTAGCCACATCGGGTCAAACACCTTCACCATTTTGTTATCATCCTCCAGCACAATCACAGCTTCTCCTGTCTTTTTATTGTAGTCCACCACTTTAAGTTTTTGATGAAATCTAACTCCATCTTCATCAATGGAATTTTCTTAATAACATTGGGCTTTTTCTTGAAAGTTAGCACTATCAGCTTCTTCCCAGTTTTCTGATGTATCTTTGTGAGATGTTCACACCTTTTTGGTTTTTGAGGCTTCAAATATTGAAATCCATAGTTGCATTCTTTCTCTACCTGATGCTTGAAGTATTAACCCCTCCAATCATCTCCGTAGTTACAGAAAGGTTTTCTTGTAAGCTCTTGAACATCCCAACTGGTAAAGAGCTAAAGTCTGTTGCATGCTTGAAGTATTGAATACCATGCTGGCGTTTAATCCCATAACACTTCAGACTTGCTGCATACATCTAGTTGATAATCTCACCTGACACATGACCCTTGAATCTCACTTGCCTTCTCTGTTTGATCGGTTTTGGAGGTGGAACATAATTGGCATGAAATGTCTTCATGTAATCATTGTAAACCCATCGGTGTCTCTGTTCCTTAACCTATTAGGCAACCGGGTCTTCAGGTTTATCAGCTTCTTTTCTCTTTAGCTTTTCCTCAGCCTCATCACCCTTCTTTTTAGGAAAAACCTCAATGTCATCATAAGCTGCGTTGTTGTTGTTGTAATTTGAATACAGATATGGATACTCCTCCTCTGTTATGTCTTCAACCTCAGCATGCTCATCAAAGATATCATCTTCAGTCTCTGATTATGATGACTCATATTTCGGGTTCGGCTTCGGCAGCTTTCTTCATCTCCTCGTCGTTTAAGTCAAAGATCTCTTGAATTTGTTCTTGGTTGAGTTCACAGACAAACTCACCATCTTCAAGTATTATGCCGATCTCGTTTATGCTTTTCGCAGCTTGATTCGATTGGAAAGAAGTAACTAGCACTGCATCCTTGGAATCAGACTCCCCCTAGGCTGTAGAAGCACTAGCACCCGAGCTAGAAGCTCCAGTTCGGCCTAAACCTCCACCAGTGTTACCTTCCGGGTCGTCATTATCAGGTTCATCGTTTAAATATTGCAGCCCATCATCTTTGCATCCTGAACCAGAACCTATCTCCCCCTGAGCTTTAAACTTCTCTAGTAAGAATTTAATTTGTCATTCATCTGTGCATTAGAGCATCCTGGTTTACACTGGCCGTTTTCAATCGTGTTATCTCTTGAGCTTTGGCCGCTTCTCCACTTTTTAACTGGAGATAATCTCTATGCAAAGATTCAGCTATTGCTCTCAACTCTATAATCAATTGTGACTTTTCTTCATCCTTTCTCTTCAACACTTCAATTACTTGTGATTTTTCAGCATCTTTAGCTTTCAGCTCTTCAATCTTGGTTTGACAATCCAAAAGAGCAGTGTTGAGTAAATCCATCTAAGAGAAGGATATTGATCCTTGAGAAACACTGAAATTTACATTTGGTGTTGTAGAAGTTGATGTTGTTATAGTAGCAGTGGAGAATTTTGGTGTAGATGTTGTTCCCATTGGCTGTTGAACATATTGAGCACGAACACTTGCTGAAGGTGGTGTGCTGGCTGTTGTAGACTTGGACAATCCAAAAACACCTGACTACCCCAGCTCTGTGAAAATACCAGCTTGTGCTGTAGAAGTAACTAGAGTTGAAGTAGTCGCGGGCAAAGATATATCTGGACCAACTGATGAAGATCCACCGGCACGTCTTTGTAAGATAAAATATGAACTTTTAAGCTTCTTTGCATGACCTTTACCTCTTCCACTGGCGACAATCGACTTCCTCCTTTTTCCTGGAGTAAATTGAGCTGAAGAAGTCGTATGTTTCTTACCCTTTCTTATACGACATCAACATCTAGGTTGTAATCTTCATCAAATTTAGACGAGGACTTATCTTCATACACACGACCCATGAAGCGGTCGTTGCTTTTGTTCAGACTTATTCAGTAAGTAAAATGTTCATCACTACCCTTTCTTACCCGAACATGCTTTAAATTGACCTTGATGTATGGATTATTTGTGTCTGAAACATCTTCAGAGTAAGCCATATCACTAACATCATCATCGTCACTTTCTTCTTCGTCGATCAGGGTATTCATTACAGGTGTCTCAGTCACGTCGACAGTTGCACGGACTTCAGGTGCTGAGACAGCAGGTTCTGTGACAACATATTGAGATACTTCCGGTTCTTGTACTACCGGTTCACATCGACAGTCGCACGGACTTCAGGTGTTGAGACAATAGGTTTTGTGTCTGTCGTATCGGTCGTTTCACTTTTGCTTGTTGTGGTTGCTGGTTTCTTTCCTCATCCAACTATAATCAAGTTCTTCAGAATCACTGCCTTCATCATGACGAGGTGCACCTGAAGCTTGTGCAAGACATTTCCAAAATGTCCAATTAATCTTTTCAACTTCGGGTAATCTGCTGGTTTCTTTTTCTGATAAGTTGTCAGTGTACCCACACTCGTGTCACTCATATGCTTCAGATTCAGCTTTTGATCTTCATTCTTCTCCAATGTCGGATACAGATCATTTAAGATCATATGAGTGAATCTCGGGTATAGCAATGCCTTCTTGTGCCTTTGAGTCAGGTTGTCTCTCATGTAGTAAAAGATCAACTCGGCACAGTTGTATGGACGGTTAAGGATTAAAGCATTCATCAATGACAGCATCTTTGGACCTATCTCTTCATGACCAACAATTTGGTTCCCCAAACAGTGTAACAACACATGTATCAAAATCTTGTAAGGAACACTGAACTCTGATTTGTAAATCCAATCTCGACTCGGATCTTCAGAATACCATAATCTTTTCAATAATGTTATGTTGTCTGCTTGATCAAATTCCAACGGTACTGTAGTAGTATCATCAGTAGGCTTAAGTACCCTCCTGACAAATTCTCCAGTGAATTCGACCGTTCGATTCTGAACTGTAGCAGATATTCTGATCGGAGCATCGGTTATCTTTCTAGCAGTGGTCTAGAACTCGGTGAGAATGTCATGATACGCATCACACTTTTGTGTAATAGCGTAGTGAATTCTTGAACATCGTAAGAAATCGAATATCCCAGAACCACCGAACTAAGCTTCGTTCTGGTAACGCTCAGATGAGCGCAAATATTGTGTTTCTCGCCAACTTCCAGATCGTTCGCCATTTCTGAAAACACATAACATAAAAAGTTCGTTAAATTCAATGTGATTAACAAAAACGTTCACCAAATTTGTCAATTATTAATCATTCGCGTAAACGATCGAATTTTTGTTCAAAAACCAATTTCACACGAACTGTATCCGAACTGGATTTTCACATCCGAACTGACTTTGGTCAAACGAACTCGATCCGAACTGGATTTAGTCAACAGTCAATGTTGACTTTGGTCAACGTCCGAACCCAAACGAACTGGATCCGAACTCCAAGTTCGGCTGACGAACACACAGTTCGGCTATGTGCGTCACCAAAAGATTCAATCGATCTAAAATCCAATCCAGACCGATTCAAGTAAAAACATTTGACCCCTAGACGCGGTTTTTCAAGGCGAATCTATTGGTACAAGTTTATCACCTAAAACCATCTCTAAGTAGGTCTATTTTTAGATCTAGAAACGGTACACAACCCGACAATGTTTTAAATAGATTTGACTAGTTTTAATGGGCACAAACGACAACAAGACACAACCATGTACTCGGAATTCGATCACCTACATTAATCCGGTCACAAAACGTGCTAAAAAGCAGTTAATCGAAACTTTTGTTTTTGGGCAGAGGTTCGGCTAGGGTTCGGTTGGTTTGAAAACTGTGAATATGGTTTCTGAACTGGCGATTCGCCCATTTATAGGCAGCCCAATTCGGCTGTCCGAACTGGTAGTTCGGCTCGGACGAACTTGTCCAAACTCACAGTTTTGAACATAAACGAACCCTTCCGAACTGGTGCGTCGGATCATCCGAACTTCCAGTTCGGTTGTCCGAACTCACAGTTTGGCAACTTTTTAAACATTTCGATTCAAACCCTGAAGTTTGAAGAACTTTCAATTTGAACACATAGATTTCAAATTTTATCAATTTGACACAAATCTTTGATCAATTCGAGATGAGTCTCATGACTCCAAGACTGTTTGGTTGTTTCTGGCATAATACTGATACTTTTCATTATCGGTTGATCGAAAATAAACAGAATTAGAATCTTTTTGATTTTTTTACAAGATTATGCTAAAACACACCTAAAATCTTTTTGGATTTTTCAACAAGTATTAAACCAAACAGAACTTGAAATGCAGATAACTTAAAATTTTGCGAGAAAGATCCAGACACGAGATCATATCAGTCATAACTTATCAGACACATTTCAATTTCAATGTTAATTAGCATGCAAGCCAAGCAGGCAGAGAATCAACTTTGCAGTTTGTTTCAGCTTAGGCAAATCAATTATTATAGCTTTCTGATATGTTTTAAGTATGATTAATCAAGCACATAATTTGATACTGGCAATCAGACTTATTATATTTTTATATAGAATTTGATATTTAATAGAGATTTTATCGTTCGAGGTGTTTCATGCAAAAATAAAGCAGAACCCTAAACAAACAACAATCAGGTCGGCCTTGTGAGCACGCAGAGAAAGTCCGATTGTTTAGGAAACACAAAAATAATAGAAATCAAAGAAGATATTGTATAAACCAACAACGATCAGGTCGGCCTTGTGAGCATGCAAAGAGGGTCTGATGGATTATACTTAACACCAAGAAAAATAAAGCAGAACGTCAAACGAACAACAATCAGGTCAATCTTTCGATACACAAAGAAAGTCCGATCGTTTAACAAAATAAAGAAAATCAAACAAGTTTAAATCTTTGCAAAATGAAAGCAAGCATACACCAGAACATCTCTTATTCTGTTTTTGTTGTTTTTCATTTTATTGCAAAGATTACACACTACCCTTCATGATGTAACATCATGATTATTAAGCAAGTATTTAGGTTTATATCATACTAGCGTATATCAGATTTACCTTAACGCATTTAACAAACCTAACAAGTACCTACAACCTTTATTCCTACTTTATTCATGGTTGATAACGTATATGCTGATGTAATATCATTTCTCGCTAGGTCGGATCAATTTCTCATTTTGATTTTTCAATTTTTTTGTAATTTGGCATTTTTCAGTTTTTTTATACTGATCTGATAATTCTCCCCCAAAATACAAAAACACTATTTTTGGATTTTTCAAATGAGCAAAAGGAAAAATAACAAGAAAAATGTAAGTAAAAAACAAAATTGATCAACCGACAATTACTTAGTGGGTAATTGTTGTATTCCATTGATTTGCAAAAGGAATTTGAGGCGGGTTTTATCAAAAGCCTTAGTAAAAAGATCCGCTCGTTGGAAATCTGTGTGTATCTTTTGCAAATCAATCAGATTTTTCTCATAGCAATCACGGATAAAATGATATCTGATTTCAATGTTCTTTGTCTTAGAGTGGTGCACGAGAATTTTTGTTATACAGAGTAGCAGAATTATCTATGTGTATGGGAGTAGTAAGAATTTGCAAACCATAGTCTTTCATTTGTTGTTGTATCCACAACACCTAAGAGCAGCAGCTTCCAGCCGCAAAATACTCAGCTTCAGCAGTGGATCTGGCTACCGATGTTTGCTTCTTACACTACCATGACACAAGCCTATCGCCTAGAAACTAACAACCAGCCATTATGGACTTGAAATTAATCTTGTAGCCACCATAATCAGAATCCGAGTAGGTACAGAAGTCAAATTATCATCACGAGGATACCATATCCCGAGATCTGTGTTACCCTTCAGATAAGCTAGAATTCTTCTCACCGCATTCAAATGTGAAATCCTTGGAGATGCTTGGTACCTGGCACATAAACAAACAGCAAACATTATATCAGGTCTGCTAGCTGTCAAATACATTAATGATCCTATCATGGCACGATAAAGAGTGGCATCGATTTCTTCACCATTATCATCAGGACAAAGACCATGAGACAGTTGAATTGGAGTACCCGAAACATTAGCGTCGGTTATCTTGAATCGATTAAGCACGTCATGCACGTATTTCATCTGGTGAATAAAACTACCTTTCTCAAACTGATTTACTTGTAGACCCAAAAAGAACGACATCTCACCCATGGAACTCATCTCAAACCTTGTTTTCATTAACTTCTCGAAATCTTTCGAGAGTTGTTCGTTCAAGCTGCCAAATATAATGTCATCGATATAGATTTATACCAATAACAAGTCTCTTCCCATTTTCTTGCAGAAAAGAGTGCAGTCCAACAACCCACGCTTAAAATTGTTATCAAGTAAATAAGTGGACAAGGTCTCATACCAAGATCGAGGAACTTGATGCAGACCGGACAAAGCTTTGTCCAACTTATAGACCTTCTCCGGATAATCAGGATTGTGGAATCCCGGAGGTTGTTTGACATAGACTTCCTCTTTGACTTTTCTATTACAAGAACGCACTCTTGACGTCCGTTTGATAAACTTTAAACCCACGATGTGCAGCATACGCCAAAAAGATACAAATAGCTTCAATTCGGGCAACCGGTGCATACACTTCGTTAAATTCTATCCCCTTTTCCTATGAAAAACCTTGAACAACCAAACGGGCCTTGTTTCTGACTATAACTCCTCGGTTGTCGCGTTTGCACAAAAATACCCAACGGGTACCACATGGCTCTTTAATACCTTCTGGTAAATCAACAAGATGCCATACGTCGAGCTTCTGGAATTGTTGTAACTCTTCGTGCATCGCTTCTACCCACGAGCCATCTTTTAATGCTTGATATATGTCTGTTGGCTCGATCTGGGACAAGAAGCATGAATGGAAAGCTTCATCTTGAACGCCAGATTCTTTGATTGCAAGCAAAGAACTACTCTTAATCTATCGTCTCGTACGCACTCCATCATCTAAATCACTAATAATGTTGTCTTGTGGATGATAGGTGTTTATCCGGAGTGTCTGATAAGCAGGAACATTTATAGTTTCTCCAAAATCAGGAACTTGATCTTCCTCCACCACAACATTGTTACTTGTACTAGTTTCAGGTTGTGAATCAGTTGGAATAGCATCCACCATAACCTCTCTAGTACCACTTGTAGAAGGTACATCTTGTGGGACAGGAATCTCAACCTGTTCAGAAACAGCTTCATGAAATTCGTGTTCGTCATCAGAAGATAATTCATCAGTAGCAATTGTTGTATCAATAGATTTTCGGTCAGGTAATCTTCAGGATCAGGCACATCTAGAGTAGACGGAATATGCATCACTAGAACGCCATCTTGTAGATTGATATAAACATTTGTGAGATGATCATCGGATGTATCACTTCTTGATTCAAGTGAATAAAAGATATGCTTGTACTCAAACATCCAGTCTGTACCAACTCCTTTAGGTGGCAAAGTATATGATTGAAAATCTACATTTATGCACTCTTCCACTATACCGGTCTCTTTGTTGTAAACACCCTTTTTATGGTTCGATTAGCCAACAAATAATCCTTCGAATACTTTGTCATTGAACTTCCCAGCTGACCGAAAAACAGCAGGTTGTATTCTAGTTCTCGAACATACTCCACTTGCTCAAACGTAATTGCACGGTTTCTTAGTCAGCCAATACCCGTAATTTTACCGCCTTTATCACCAGCAAATGTAACATTCCCTCTATTAAATGGTTGAACGTCTTGCAGAAGGGAGATGTCACCGGTCATATGCATAGATGCTCCACTGTCAACAACCCATAGGTTACTCACGGATTGTCGTGCAGCTCCCTGCACACATTAAGTAAATTAATTAGATCGGGAAGAACCCACGCTCGAAGCTTTGGGTCAACCATCATCTTCAACAAAATCATTTCCAGCATGGATGAATCCTTAGGTTTCCACTTGTCACTCTGCTGATTTGTCGATACATCAAAAGTTTTCAATATCGATTTTATTGATTTACCATCCGATGTCTTATCATGTTTTTCAGTTTTAAACACTGACACTAACGGTTTCAAATCATTGTGAATGAATCCTTTAGGATCAACAAATTTCACATGTTTTGTGAACTAGCAGATGCTGGTTTATCTTATTGGTAACCATCAGATGCATTACCAGATTTTTCAGATTTATCATTCTTGAAAGGACAGTTTCTGTATGTATGACCACGGTTTTTACATTTGAAACATCGACGTCGGTCGATAACAATCTCTTCAACCGTGTTATCATCAACAATGGTCTTTATGACAGGTTTTGATTTTTTTAGATTTTGAATTTTTTTTTTTTGAGTTTGAGACACATGTTGATCACTGAAATCATCATAAAAACCTGATTCATAGCCATTTCAACATTCTAAATAAAATTCATTACGAAAGTATCCATCATTCGAATAACCAACCCATCGACCATAATGTCCCATTAGACCAGCAGCATACCAATGAGGACCCCTCCCATAACCTTGAGGATGTGGCCCATAGCCAAAGTCATCATGATATTGAGATTTCTTATAAAACTGATTTGACCTTTTGAAATTTGAGTTATCATGAAAACTTGGTTTGTGTGCTTTCAGTGATTGAGAAACATTTGGTATTTTTAACGGATTTCTTAACTCGAATAACCAAACCACCGTTATCAGAATGATTATCAGAATGTTTCGAATCTAGTGTGTCCATTGGTATAATGATTTTCCCATTTCCCCTCCCAATGGGCACACTAACATCATTCAGATTATATTTTGGACCAAAACCACCCATGAAGACCTTATCTATCAGATCTGGATTCATCATTTTTAACAGGAATTCCTTATCGCTATACATGATATCTGAACCTTTTAAGCGATAAATGGTCCATTTCTTAGTTTTATCAAAAACAACAGGCTTGTTTTTTACTTGAGAATTTTCAGACTGAGACTGTGATGGTTTTGAAATTGAACCTTGTTCAAAAGTTTTAGCTTTGGAGTCAAAGCCAACACCAGCATTCTTTGGCTTCTTTCCACCAATTGATTTTTCTCGAGCAATCTTTTTCTGCTCATATGCGCTCAATTTTGTAAGTTCAGATTTAATTTATGCGCATATGTATTTAGAAATAAGCTCATCCTGAGTGTTATTTGAAACAGTTTTGAATGACTCGGGTTCGTTATCAGAAATCAAATTATCAATTTTGTCAAAATCAGACACATTGTAAAACAGATCATCAACTTCGAGATCAAGAGCAGATTTTTCTTTTGATTACTTATCAGTGGTGTTTGAATGTGATGGAACAGATACTTCTGTCTTGTAGGAAGTATAATCACATTTTTTGTTGATTAGAACACAAGATGGACTATTTGTTATGACCACTGGGGCAGGAACTTCGCGAAGATTTTTTGACTCATTTTCCTTTTCATGATTGTAAAGAAAATTTATGAATGACAAAGGAATTTTAAAAGTATCAATCTTGTTAGTCCATTCAAAAATTTCAATCTTTAAGTCAGAAACAATCTTTTGGTGATTAGCCAATTCCTTTTGAGCCGACACGAGCATTTCTGATTGTTTAGTACAATCATACTTTTGAATATGCAGTTGCTCGTGTACCGACACCAATTCCTTGGTTGTTTCCTCCCAACGGGTCTTATAAATCTCCATGTCTGCTTTGGTAACAGACACTTGGTCAAACAGTTTGGACTTCTCATCTAAGTGATCACTCTTAGATTTAGCAAATTGTGCGCAAGTATCATACTGAGAAGAAGAATTTACTACCTTCGAAGAATCAGCCATTAAGGACACAACAGAGTCTCCGATTTAATATTGTTGTTTTCATCAGATATTTTCCTCAATTCTTCTTGCAAAGAAATAATCTTGTCAGCTGCATCCATAACATTCTTATGTGCTTTTTCATACTTTTGTTGCAAAGGATAGCTTCGTTGAAACAACGCTTCAAAGTCGTTGGCTGCATCTTGAGCTTCAGCTTTCGCAGCTTGGTAGTCTTTGATCAAAGCCTCCTTTTCTTTCATTACCACGTGTACCTCCTTCTTTAATAACAAATTTCATCATAATCATCATGCTCCGGTATGGTATTTGCCATGAAAGCAACTTTTTTCTTTAAGCAACGTTTGAACATCTTGAACTGATTATGTGATGTCATTTGTTTCATCTCCTTCAAGAGTAGATTCAGTCATAGCATCTTCGTCCTGCACATGTTTGACAATCAATGCAAATGAATCAGCGAATTGATTACCCTAATTGTAAGTCTTGTCTTCTTGAGAAACAAGAGCTTTAGTATGATCAGATATAGGGTTAGAGTTAGAAGTACTCCTTGAACTTGTTGTGTTATATTTAGCATTGTTGTTTGCAGATTCAGTTGTCTTAGGAGTGTATTTCTGATAATCTTGCTTCTTGGGTTGAGAACAAAATTTGAGCAGTTATAACACCTAACTTTCGATTTATCAAAGCCAATGCGACCACCAGAATTTAGATCTTTTCATCCGGTTTTCTTGAGAAACCTCTTCACCCGTCGAGCTAACATGGCAAACTGCCAGCTGATATCCAGAAGCTCCAAATCATCCGGGTCAACTTGATCGTAATCTTCTTCTGTAAGTTCAGCGTTACTAACTGTTCCCGTAATGACCCCATAATATGATGAAATCAACGCAGGCACCAATGCCATATAGTCTTCCGTTGTTATAACAGAAAGAGCTATTTTACCAGCATTCATAGTGTTGCTTGCTGGTATTGAAACATTGCAACCATGTGACTCATAACTTTCAGAAATTGATACGTGTGTAGAATGAGAGACACCACAAGTCTATCCAAACCCTATCCGAACTTTCAGAATTCAAACTGAATTTTAACCGAACTTTGTCCGAACTACAAATGAACTGACTAGTCACAAGTCTATCCAAACCCTATCCGAACTTGATCTGAACCTCAGAAGAACTCCATCCGAACACAATCCGAACTTGATCCGAACAGAGATTTTTACTGAACATGATATGAACTAGTGTACGAACTTAAACGAACTGGTGGTTTGGAGCGGTTACACAGGCGAACTGTCGGTTCAGATGATGGTTATATCACAGCCTCTCGAACTCTCAAAAACTGACTTTTCGTGCAACGAAATGATCAAACGAACCAGGAGGACTCGAAAATGAACATTTTGACGTGATGAAAAACTAGATGAAAACTCCAAAAATGCTTCGTTTAACAACACAAATGACTGTATAGAGCTGAGCAGCAACCGGAATGCTCTGATACCACTTGAAAGAGCGTGTAGCAGTGGATTGTGTCAACTCAAGTCATTTAACATAACAAAACGAACAATCACAAGGTAAATAAACTCAATCTTTGATTCAAACACTCAAGAACAGAGGTTACAAAGACTCAGAGCAAAACACTTGAGTTTCACACACTTAAGACTAAACGTTACAAAATTCTAGCCTAACACAACTATATAAGTGCCCGATCACCCGAACTAGGCTTTGTCCGAACTGGTAGTTTAGCTGCCAGTTCGCCCAGAGTTCGGGTGTGGTTCGGCTAGTCTAGGTTTTACTTGATTTCTTCTGAATCTTTTGCCTGAACCAGCATCTTGCCATATTATGCATCAACATTAGCCATTTCAATGATGATTCAAGTTTCACAAGTAAAATTGTTAAATGGGTAGGATGGGTTGAACTCCAAAAGTTTGAAGTTGCTCAAATGCTTGCAAGAACACGAACTGTTACACAAATCATACAAACACAAACAAAAATAAACAATAGTAATCGACCAAATAGACAAATTTATTGAAAACTGGTAGTTTCAAAAAATTTGGACTTAAACAAAATTTCACAGTGTTGTTCTTGAGAGAGATTCAAAGGTTCAAAATCAAAGTGCATGAAATCAGTGTTTTAATGCATAAATAGATTCGAAAATAGGTTAGGATCATTTAGTTCTACTAAGACAAACTCCCAAATCCACGCTTTTATTCCATATTTAATGAAATAGTGAACTTTTTGAAAATTTTTCAAAAAATCTGTAAATCTGCTAACAGATCTTGAAAACTTGATGTTATTGAATGATTCAAGCATTAAAAAACTCGTTTTCAGCCTACTATTGCTTAAAATGATCAATTTTAGCAAAGAATCCTTCCAAAAAAAACATTTGTAAATCTCAACCTCAAGAACATTATACGTAAAACCAGTGTTGTAAAACTCGGC